>DWQK01004761.1:0-10145 GCA_018231225.1 Noctuana stator | reverse complement strand
TGAATAGGCTCCGAAACTACTGGACCGTTTTGAAAAATTCTTTTTCTATATGATAGCTACATTCATGAGGAAGGTTATAGGCTGTCAGGCAATACGCTACTATTCTTAACGAGGGTGAAACCGCGTGGCACAGCTAGTACTTAGATAAGATTCTGAGCTTAGCCAAAAGGGCGCTTTAAGCCGATGTACCGTTTTATTTAACGTTCATCCAGTGTATACTTATACCTTATGATGAATATAAAATTTAAATTTATATCTGCTATTTATATCTATCTATAATAAATAATATAATAAGAAATGAGATTCGTTAGTAGGTACCTACGTAGAGATAATCTTTTTTGCCAAAAGTCACATGAAAGCGAGCAGTGGAAAGTTTCACACTGCAATTAGATTGAATCGATGACAATCGCCGCTATACGAGAAAGGTGGAAGTGATGGCAGAGATAAAATATATGTAATCTCAGAGAACGTTCGGTAATTAAATACAATTATGGAAATTAGTAGTTCCTCGCAATTTTTTAGTTGCAGGTTTTGGAAATTGTCTATAATTATTTAGTAAAGTCGGACAAAAATTTTGCTTAATAGTTTGTAGGATAATGTAGTTCTTACGATTATTTAAGAACAAGTGTTTTTCATATCTTAATTCTCTTAATCCGTGACCGTATTTGTTTTTTTTAGTTAATTTTAATAAAAAAATTCTTAATTTTTAAACATTTTTTTGTTTATGAACTGCTCCCGGATTCTTTAAATGTTTTGTAGACAAAAAAAACAGTTATAGTTTTAGGTTTAGCTAGTGACATCTTTGTAACGAGTTGTAAACTATATCGTGCTTACTTATGCTTAAATGCCTTCAGTCTTTTTAATGATGACAAGTTTTCATAGATGTCGCTTTATGCAAAAACTTTTTAAAAGTAGGCTTTAATAATCCGCATTGGAGCAGCGTGGCGCAGTATACTTCAGACCTTCCCATATTTCTTAATTACTATTTAGACACAGTGTATTTTATGAGACCAAACTATACCATTTATTATGCAGGTAAACACCGACTGAAATAAAATAAAAGTGATATTTTTTTTGAAATCTTTATTTTAAACAATATTTAGGTATTCAAATAAAAATCGGTGATATGTACAATATAGTAAGATATTAGGTACCTAATTACTTATAAGCAAATTACAATTTTCTTTATAGTAACTTCGAGCATACCTACTAAGTATTCTAATGACAACAGTTTATAATAACAATATCTATATTGTCTACTTTTTATAACATAACGCTAATATAATATATAAACTACGATTTATAGATTCCATAAAAACGTTCATTAATTATTTTTTCAACAACTATTTATTAAATAATGATTTTATAAGTATCTAAATATTATTAAACTTCACAAATGCAGTCATGGCTGTGCATAAAATTTGCCTACTCAAATATTTACCTTTTATCTGTGCAGTGTGTCTGTCTGGGAACTTTGTACCTACCTGCTTTACTTGTCTTGCGCAATTATTGCAAAATTTTTGTCGGTGTCAAAAATAATTAAATATTATTTTTGACATTTAGATTTCATACCACACAAAGTCAAATTGACAGTATAAGTGAGTGTAAGGGCATATTTCAGTTAGTGCAAACAAAAGATAAGAATGGATTGGCTCTTACGAACTCATAATCTGTAGAATTTATTTAAAAAAATAAAAAGATTTTTTTCAGCATCTTGTTATAGAAGCTAGTTTTCGGCATCTCGGTGCAAAGCAAACCTAACTTAGTCTAACCTATTGGTGCATTACCTAACGTGCACGCTGCGGTTCGCTATGTAGTGATTCATTTAAAAAATTAGTATAGTTATAATTGTTTATTGAAAATGGTGTTTATTTTTGAAAATTCAATTGTACATTTTGTATTTTTAAATGCTGTATTGTAGTCGTCTTTACAAAAATTTCCGCTGTGACTTGGTCAGTTGATTATTGTTAGAACCATTCTGTTTGTTTTAACCTTATTATCTCTATCACAGCGTCTAATCAGATCATAAATCAGTTTAATATTAATCCTAATCTATTAATTTGATAATGTGTATTGCACAAATAATTTAAATTCAATTGAAAATGTAATTTTATTACAATAATCCGCTCTTAAAAAACTAAAATCTAGGTATAATATTTACACAACCTTCTATACCTAGTCATGATAGGTTAAGAGTCTAGTCCCTCCGGGGAATTAACTGCCATACCTACTGTAATTCTCTGATCAATAGTTATTAATTTGTCGCAGTGCAATCAATTTTTGACATCAATAAATTACGAGTAGGCATAGATTTCAAATATTTTGCTAGTGAAACTGCTAAAAAATAGAAAATATTAGTTGGTCATTTTAACGTGCAGTTTCGTTTAACCTTTTAAAAAACGTAACCAGTACGTATGTAATAAACAAAAGAAACTGATTGCAACAATACATATAGGTACATACAAACAGGTGATATTTATGTTTGTAACTTAAGTAACATTCTTTGGGATTGCCAGTACTTATTTAAGATATCTACTAAATTTGAGCATTGCAAAAAGAAAAAGATAGAAAATATCAGGTACAAGAATCAAATGGATTTAAAGGTGGTGAAGATGAAAGGGGAAAAAATTTAAGAAGTGGATAAGTAAATTTCATAGATTTAACGTGTATTTAGGTGCCTAAGATTTAATTATTTCAACAGTAGGTACCTATGCAGCATAATTACATAAACTTTTTTTACTACATTATAGCGAGATAATTTATATGCCAATACTACACAACCATCTACTTGATACTATACTCAATAGTTTTATTACTTATATCCGTTTTAAGGCTAATACAAAGATAATATTTCTAAACTAAAATGAATTAGTGCCTGCTAAAGGTGATAATGCAAATCTATCTATTTAGGTATAAATGGCACATTTTTCGTGAGATAATAATAAAGTTAGTCCTTACAGTTTGTAGTATTGATAATTTGTTTAGTTGCGTTTTGTATGTACTCGTACTTAATTATTTCTTCTATAGGATGGCGCAAAAGAAAGTTTACTTATATTTTATTCACATACTACAAAAAAACCTGAGGGTCAATGGGACAAGTCGACCAGTTGAATGACTCTTGGGAATACAGTTGTTTTCAAGAATATTTCTATGTCAGTATGTATCTTAAATATAATAAGTATGGTTATCGATTGTCTAGCCGTGGTTAGGCTCCGTCTAGTTAAGTATCGGATGGTTATCCGGTTGTGTGTGAGTTGTCTCTAGATAATAATTATTCATATTGTTTATTTTAATCTCTAATATTACTGCTATGTCGATATTAGCTATTAATTCATTTTTCGATTACTCATTTTTATAAAACTGTAATGAATAATAAATTATACTCAATAAACTGGTTCCCAACAATTTTCTCACTTGATTCTTCAGTCATCATCGTTCAGCAGGTCTGTGCAAGATTTAGCTTTGTTGGATCTGAAAATCACAAGAGGGTGAATTTATTTTTTGTAGTTTATGATAAAAGATTGAAAATGTTTGTACCTACCTAGAGAAAAAAATAGAAATATAAATTCATCATTTAAATTTCTGCCCCGCCGGGAATCGAAAACCTGGGACTAGGACCCTTCGAATTGCAGATCGGCATGGGTAATCAGGCCCAGAGAGAAGAACTTCTACTTAGCAATAGTTTTTTTTTAATCGATTGTAAGCAGTTCGCGGTGGAGTGATAGTGACGCGCATGCTTAGCTGTCACTTGTGTTCACTATCAGGCTTAAGCTATACTGCATCATTTGTTAATGACTTGTAATTTATACACTTGATTTTAAATTAGTGCCGAGAATTTTTTGATTTTGAACTAGTTTACTTACTGCGTATTCTTTACTCTTCTGCAAACTCTCAACTCGATAGGTCCACTGCGGACGGCCTTAAACAGAGCTAGAGCTTCTACGTGAGCTAATTCGTGGCACGCTTGTCCGTTCACCGCCAGCACTTCATCTCCTGGAAATAGCAAATCTTAATTAAATATGTATCACTATGTACTTTACTTGTTATTGTGAAACAAATAGCGATTTGAGGGTAAGACATACTTTGATTATGAGGCTACAATTTGTCCTCGGAAGTAGCAACACGTTTCACTGTATACGTTTTACGACTCCAACACTTGTATTATCAATAATTAAATTTTATTCTATGTTATTAAATAAAATTATATAATAATAACAAAGGCAATTACTCATATTATTATTTCTTCGATGATAATAACTTCTCTTATAACAAAAATCTATGTTTATATGAGGACCTAGTACTCAAGTTTTCGTATTGATTATTTTAGTAAATAAAAAAGCACTTTAGTAGTAGCACAGTGGCACCATAAAACACAAATATGTAACTCTCCTAATTCCAACATATCATAGCAATATGACCATTATGTCATTACCAGAATCGACACAACATCCGATTCTTATCAAGTTCCATTGCAATTAACTGCATTATATTAGTTTCATGTACTCAGTAAAAACACATACCTGCTTTAAGCCTGCCGTCCTCGATCGCTTGCCCTTGAGGGAGTATACTCTTTATGAAGATACCGAGAGGTCCTCGAGGAGAATCACGTCCACCCACAATAGTGAAGCCGAGCGGTTTCTTTCCCTGTCCTTTCTCAAACGTTATCGTGTGGTACGTGTGTGTAGGCGCTCGTGGCCTTCGGGGAAGCGTGCAGAAGTTTGCAGTTGAAGCTTGCATTTCACTTTCACTTTCATGTTTTTCCGCAGTTCTTTCCACAGCACTATCAGGTACATCTACATCCACTATATCACCGGTACAACTGAGCGTAAGGCCGTCCTTATTCGCGCCACCATAACTGACTACCTGCCGCCGAAGTAACTTGTTATTCATACTGCTATAGGTCGCGTTCTGACCTTTCAGGAAATGTGAGTGCGCGCTCGTCGCTCCGTCGCTCGCTTCGTCCGTTGCAGATAGCGCGCTGCGATTACACGAGGATTCGTCCTGTGACTGTCGACGGTCTGTCCTGACGTCATATTTATCTAAGCGTTTTTCCTTCCCTAAAATGATCGCGTTTTCGTAATCTACCGAACTTTCTCTCATTAGAATTGGGTTTCTTTGTGTTGGTATCCTTTGCCTGATTTCTACAGAGGTCCTCTCCCTTTGTCTGCAAATAACGATGTCTATTTCTGATGATCCTGACCTGAGAGCTTCTTTGGCTTCGGACATTGTAAGGTCACGTAAGCGTCGACCATTAACATTCAGCAACTCGTCACCAACTCTCAGTGTTCCCTCTCTGAAATAAATACATTTTAAAATTAATTATTAATTATACTACGAAAAACCACCGTACTTGGTTAGTGAACCTGTAGAGTAAGACCCCAATCGAGATGTATGAGATCGATCGGAGATAAAATATAAAAGTTCAAAAACAAAAAAACTATTAAACTTACTTGGCTGCTAAACCGCCTGGCACGACATGTGCAACTAAATATCCAACATGGCCTTCATCTGAGAGTTTGGTTTTAGCGATAAATATACCAAGTTCATCAGAAGGATTTCTTCTCAATATTCTTACGACCTTAAATTCTGATTGAGTCTTATCAGAAGTGCTACCCCTTTGAGGCTTTCGACAGGGTGGAATTGGTGGAATACCCGCATCCCTTTGACTAGCATCTCTTTGACGCATTTTTTGTTTTTCCGTTAGTTGGAGGTATTGCGGTTCTGCGTATTCATTCTTTGGCATTCGCCTTAATATTTCTTTCCGATCTAATGACAAAGCCCTTTGATTAACTCGTGGCCGCGGCTTAGGACCTTCAGTCCTATCTCTGCTTCTCCTGCTTGATATTCTCGCTTTTACATATGTTTGATCACCTGAAACACTCCTCCCATGACATGGATTTTGGGAATTGGTTTGCGAAGCAGAGCTTTCACAGCGCGAAGATATTCGATCACTATCAAAAAGAGACGAAGCTGCAGATTCATTGACTAGTATACCTGAGTCTGCATCTTCACAGTCTTGTATTAGAATATTTTCATCATCACAGGACACTTGGTATACGTCGTCATGAAAAACAGAATGACTTTTTTGAAACTCATCTAAACCTGGCAAAGCTCCATAAGAAAAACTTCTTAATTTTGCTTTGACTCCGCCTCTTTTCTTCCGATTTTTACTTACTGTTGGCTTAGGGACAGATTCATTGCCGTCTTCATCGTCCCCCGTTTGTCTGTAGAGTTTGGATAAAAATTTATTTGTAGATGACTTTAAGTATCTATCAGACATAGCTCTTAGTTTTGCTGAAAGACATGAACTCGGTCCAATTGTATCTTTTTCATCTTTAACCTTATATTTATCAGTCTTCTTATCAGTTTTTATTGCAAGTGGTGTGTCATCATATGGCTCGTAGTCATCGTTAAAGATTTGGTCGCTCGACTTAGAAAGGTTTGCACTGGTTTTTGGTATAGCATAATATCGGTCGCACTCAGAACCTGAGCTATAGCATCTAGCTCCTCTATTAGTAAATGATTTACCCTCCCGCCAATTACATTCTACTGGACTAGTAACAGTTTTGGCAAAAAATACGTCGTCCTCGTAATTTGGCATTTTTACCCAAGGATTATGGTTTTCAAACTCCACATGTGTGTCAGGATAATTGCCAGCGTAACGGCAGTGACCAATTTCATCTACATGACCAAAGCCACTGCACTCACTTCCGGATGTCGACGCTGCGTCATTATCGTGGCGCAAGGGACCGTTCGATTTGAAACAAGATAACTTGGTATTTTTTACTTTATCGAGTAATGGATTCCTCTTTTCTCTGTAGACCATATACTCTTTCTCGAGGGAGCCTCCGCGGTTTTTACGGCTAGTGCTATAACTATCTTGCGGTGAAGTCGATGCATTTTGTAACGATATTCGCCGTGAAACCGGAGTTTCACTACCGCGGTGATGTGGGTGGGGCGATTTTTCCACGATTATTATTTGGTCGCTAAGGTTGTAAAAGTTTGTTTCTACTGAGCTGCCGCTACTTTTTCTATGAGGGTAGCGCACAGGGGACATATCTGAAATGAAAAAAAACATGCTAAAATTAACTTAACAGGACATTTCACGATTAAAGAAAATTTATCATCAACTACCTCTAATATAAACTAATTCCATCTCGATTAATCTTGTAGTTATCCTTGCATCTTACATGAAAGGATTAAGTATAATATTTTTTGTCACGAAATTTTAAAATGAACACACAAAATTTTTTTTTATTTATACCAATATTTTAATTATTTGCAGTTTGTTAAAAACGCGTGAATAAAGTTCTAAAGCTAGCAACGCACGGGCGATTTCTATGGTGTTGAAAATATTTGTAAGGGACGGTTGTCCGTCTATAAGTAATAAAAAATACCAATTCTAGATCTTCGAGAGGAGCGCGGTTCACTTTCGGGAGACACGGCGAGCAGCCGCGGCGGCTCACCTTTCTTGAACCACCGCATTATTCCTGGTTCACACCATCTCTAACACTGAAACAAATGGAAATCACATTTTATTACATATTTACTGAAAAGGAATCATGTTATCGCTATCGTTGCTAACGTAGTTATTTTATTTTAATGGAGCAGTTTTTTTATTTAGTATTATCATGCTATTTTCTGGCTACGGCGCTAGGCTTTGTATTAATCAATAATGTTTTTATATTACTATTATTAGTTTGCATCATTATTAAGCCAGAAAATAGCCAATTCAGCTCTTTGAGCTATGTAAACAAAATCTTAACTGTCATTCGAATTTAGGTTGCATACTACTTGGCAGTATTTAGTCATCGTAGGTTTTTCTAAGACATAAATGTATACGTTAACTAAATTGCAAAACAGCTAAGTACGAGTACATTTCGCTTTCCTAATAAGCAGGCATATCAAATGTGATGCCATTAAATGCAATTACTATACCTAATTGCAATTGAGCTGTATACCTAACCACCGTATTGGTTACAAAATTATAATCAAGTGATATATTATGTATGCATATCGATAAAACATAATGTTATGTTACAACATTTGAAATTTGCAACCAGCTCTTTAATTAATTTTAGTCAACTATCTTCACGTGAATGCAGTGTTGGAGACTCGAAAGTTATTTCACTATGTTACAAGTATATTACACGAACGCGTAATATAAACTTTCTTCTTAAGAAAATAAGATTGCTAATTGAATAACTTGTACGTCTCAGTGAGAAGTGAGAACTTAAGAGGCACCGTTTAAGAATGCTGTTGTAAGAATGGAGACCAAACCCGATTATATCACGTAATGGCATTTAACCTTGCTCGTGACGACAGTTCATTGTGTAATACCATTGATGTATTTTTGTTGCAATCGATAAATCGATATCAATTCTGAAACGATCTACCTATCTTTATCTGGGTTCTTTAGAGATAAAAATGTGCATTATGTATGTGTTAGTCTAACTACACAATTCTCCAAAAAGGTGCGTATATAATTAATAGTACTTAATAGTTATTAATTATCACAAGATGTATCATTGCATATAGGGTTGCCGACAATCGAATAGACGGATATATCAGCTCGTTTAGCCTGGCAGTTGGGTAAAAGAAAAGGGCCTGAAATACTTATTAATGATTGTTATCATACCTATTCATACGACACAAATAGTAAATACAGACTTGCAAAAATGGAAAACATCACGTGAAAGGTCAAATGTATAAAAACTTAACAAAAGTCAGACTAAGTAATATTGCAGGAACACACAAATAGTCAAACTTTTTTCTTCAGCTTTTTCGAACATCAAATCGGCAATCCTAACGACGTAAATTAATATTCGGTAGGCTCGCATACCGTTTCGTAATGATACCTACTGATATCGATATTGCAATTGCATTCCGAGTAATTGATGTACGTGTGCTCTGCTTAATGGTAATCAATAGTCTAAATTCTAATCGCCAACGGCACGGTATGGCAAAGGAGTTTTGCAAGGCGAAATTATTTCAATCTTATTTTAATAACAGAAGCACTCATAATTTCGTTGATATCACAGGTAAACATAAAACGAACCTACCATTTTCTTATGACATTTTCAACAAAATTTAATATAAGCATAGACTAAAGTTAAAATGACATACAAAATCATGTCTGCTTACGAAATTGCTGTACCTACCACTATTGGTCAGTGTCCCAGCGCTCATTAGGAACTACTTCGCTTTTAAGCCACCAAATGCCAACGTTAAGTTTTTCAAGTTTGTGTTAAGAGTAATTTTAATTACACGTTCACTTTTGGCGGACTGGAATGAACTGGGCGCCATAATTATAGTTTTTTAAAGTGTATAATAACCAGAGTTTAAGGTGTAAGAAAAAAATAGAGTTTTTGACTTAACATGTAACTTAACAACTTAACACGAGTACCTATACATTATTTATAGAATTCCATGGATTGTTCCGATGCTAATGTACGTAACGAGGAAGTTTCCGAGATTTCCGAACACGATCTACTCTAAGACGATCCATCTTTCGTATCACTCTCGGCGGAAGTCGCCATATTTATCGCGGTCACATTCGAAACCATGTCCAAATCCAAATGGCAAGACGTGTCGGGTGACGTCGGGTTAGAAACTTGAGAGACGTAAGAAGAGCTATACACTGACTAATTGTGTTCGTTACGCGGTTAATGACACCCTTAAATTACGCTTTCGTGAGATCCTTTACAGTAGCAAAATGGTTAACAAGCGTAGAATGTCCATTAGAAATTAAAAAGCAGTAAATTATATAGCAAGTAAGGATTAAATAAATAACGCTTCACACCAGGATTCACACCTGTGTCTTGGATATTACACACACAAAGATAATTACTCTAACATCCTGACTACCACCCAAATTTCTTACGCAATGATACTAAATTCACATTTTATGAGGAATTTTCTAGACCACTACCAGTGAAACTGGGTACCTACGCAATGGTTTTCGAAATTAGATTCGGGGTAATTGATCTTGTGCATGTAATAGGCAAATAATATAAAAATAATATGTTTGAGTCTAGTTGTACAATCTAGATAAAAGATTTTTAACATAAAGCGCATAAAACACGTCATAAAATATCTAGTTTTCAACATACATAATACAGTAATTATAATTATTACTGTTATGG
>DWQK01004760.1:0-10147 GCA_018231225.1 Noctuana stator | reverse complement strand
GTGGAGTATGCTCCAGGCCTTCCCCGGTTGTGGGGAGAGACCTGTGCCCAGCAGTGGGACATAAAAAAGGGTTGGAGGCAATACTTATTTCGGTGATGACTTAATAATTATATAGGTAAACTGTTTTTCTTCGTAATATCTTATCTTTTAAATCCAATAAGTTTCTACGACACTCGAATAGTAAATCTACATTCATATATAGTTGGGCTTTCAATTCTGTAGCATAGAATTTCATTGTGGAGGTGGATCACTGGTAATCTGATACTGTATTGAACGTCACCTGTCACGTAATTGATACGGCTTAATATACAGAATGAATGGGCTATTGACGGGCTTACGTCATTGTATAAAGCACACTTATTTATAATTTTAAGAAAGTATCCAGTTTCATTTCATTTTTATTAGAGACGTAACAAAGGTTCATATACCTGTTTGATTTTGTGTGTTATAAATGACAAGTTTGGAACTTAAGATTTTACTTCTACGAATAATAAACTAAATATACTTTATAAAAGGAGAATTTAAGTGTTTGTTCTCGTAGTATGTTCTTACACATACCTTGTTAAAATAAATTACATTAATGTCATTTGTGATGTAACTATTATATAAATTATTAAATATATGCTTTTTATAAGTTACTATGTTTTATCTACTACTATAAAAATCTAATCCTATTAGTAATTTTGCTCTGTACCCCATCTTAGGCGAGTACGTTAAAACGGCAATTTCATATTTAAAACCCCTTTACAAAGTCAATGAAATTTTACGTTTATTCAACATTTTATTAAAACTATCTCCTTTGACGTCATCGATAAGACTCGATAAGCGGCACGGAAACAAGTTGCTTATAATGGACTTATTCCTTTGTGTGAAATTAATACAGTGCTTTGAGACATACATAATATAATAGGGTAGGTAGTTATATGAGGCCGGACTTGGTACATAAGGGTGGCTTTGAGAGTTGCAATTGATCAGTAGAAAATAATAATTTAATACATACAAAACAATCTTATGTAGGTATATTATAATATTGTTTATTAATAAAATACATTTTTAAGTTTTAAAAGCCGACATTAAATTTTTTTTTTTAAATGTGTACAGAAATATTATCACTCTACTTACTCTTCTGCTCCGTTGAATTTTATGCTAAATCTTCTCCTTGCGGCTTAAGGTGCTTAAAGGTCTTGAAAGTTTTCTCTTCACTTAGTAACGATTCAGATAGTATCCTGTCTCATTTCACAGACATTGAATATCTGTTTAAAGCAATATTAGTAATAAAGAATTGAGAACTGAGAACTGCCTTCGATAGTAAAATAGGTTGAAAGTGAAGTACCGAAACAGGGAAGTTACTGAGCATCGTATCGAAGAAATCTTCTGTCGAGTAAACTATACGGCTTAAAATACGTTATAAAAGAAGCTGAAAGAATATCGCGTCAATACCTGATATCAGGGAAGAGCTAAAATCAAGTGTTTAGAATTATAGGATTAGGATAGTAAATATTATTTATATAATTAAAAGACATAGTTACAAATGTTTACATATAATTATAACTCGCGTTACGAAAAAAACCGACTTCAAGGTTGTCGCACATATACTTAAATTTAAGACTTATATGGTTTTCTCATGGCTGCCGGTATCAGAACTGGGCTAAATTTAAATGGGACCAAATGGGAAGCATCACATAATAAATAAAAAATATCAATCAAATCCGTTCACCCAGTCAAAAGCTATGAGGTAACAAACATAAACTTTTATTTTTAAATGGTGTAAATAAAATACAATTTAACATTTTAATCTATGATATATTTTCCTCCGCTATCTGCAATACATTACCATCTTTCTGTTAGCTTTTCTGTTCCATTGGTGTAAAAAGATACTGGTTTTGAAGTAAAGAAACTTCTAAATACTGAGTCATCGCGAATCCCATACTTGCTTCTAATGCGCAAAGTTTTGGACTGTCCTATTAATTTTAAAGGTTCTCCGTTTTTTATTTTTTATTATTAGGTTATAGAAAAGTATGCGCTCCCCGAGCGACTGTACTGACTCTCACCTCACACGCAAATTCCGCCATGTTTTTGTTTTATACCATCGCTCTGTGAACCAAATTTGCTATTTCGCTAGCATTATATCCCGATATTGTTTTTAAATTTGCTGTAGTGGAAAGCAATTTAAAAAACCCGATCATAACAAAATAAGCTAACAGTTTGGTGTTATAGCTACATGATATATACGAGTACATCATCTACGAGTACCTACTCGTACATTCAAAGAATATTTAAGTACATCATTATTTAGATAACGAATCAAAGACTAATAAGTGAGGACTGTGATGCGTCAGGAAGGACAGAGATGGGTAATGTTAATGATTTTTACAGAGAATTAAAAGGTATGGTCGGGTCCGGTCAATACCTATAGAGTGGTTGTATGGAAAAGAGTAATGTAAGTTAAATACAAGTGGAGCTACATTAATTCGCTAAGGCTCTTTGTATGTCTAGTAGTATAATAATGGCAATTTATATTATTTTATAGATATATTTGCGATTAGTCCACTACTCTAACTATCCGAAAGCGTGGGAAATGGCCCACAGCTAACCTGAACAAATGTTGTGTGATATCTATCTCATTTCTGAAGTGTTAAAGTGAGTTTAACGCGCGAAAATAAACACACTTGATATATAGGTACCATTTTACATTACCTTTATAACTTTTCTAAGTACGTGTAGAGGAACTTTACATATAGAAACTACATGAATTATTTTACTTTTACACTTTCGACGGCTATTCGACTAGAGTAATGTTCTTTCGTGAGTTTACAGAGAGCCTTACGATCAGCAAGACTTTTGAAACCAATATAATTACTTTGACAATAGTTAAAATAACCATAATATGTTAGTAATTATGGTCATTAAATAGCATTGCACAACGAGGACGTCACTTCGAACATTTGCTTTGAATACAAAATTTTGTACTTAGGTACGTACTAAGAAATGAAATGTATGGGAGTGTTTAATGTAAATTTTTTGAATATTTCTCGTTTTATTTTTAAAAAGTTATTATTGTCATTTTACTCATTAGGTCTTTACCTACGAAAGTTCTTTAACTTTCGATATCAGTTTAAAGTTTTTTGATGACTGTAACAGTTACGGAATAATCGCCTGTGCACACTTAACGATTACATCCGGTATATAAGTTTCATAAAGTTTTTAATTTAAGTATAATAATGTATGTATATAGGTATATACTAATTATTTTAATGTGTTACATTTATAACAACACGCTTAAAATATATATTTATATAAAACTATATTTAAGTGTTACGTAGCGCGAAGCAACACTTGCTTAGAAAAAGCTCAGAAAAAGAACATTCATATTTGCCTTGTAAAAGTTCTAGTTTGCCGTTATAGAAGAATATAGTCACCGGCGCGATATTAATAACTAAAGTTTTGAAAGACAGGATGAAAATGTAAAAGTTCTTGAACGAAACCCCAGTGAGAAAAGTATGCGCAATCATAAACTTTAGGGAAACTACATACCCGAGTTATTTTAATCTTAACAACCTATATTTCCAATATTGTCAGTGTAAAAAATGCTAAAAGATATTAAATAAATAAGAAGTTAATAAAATCGTAGTAGTAGGTAGTAAGTACCTACTAATACTAGGTGGTTAGGCACAAGCGTCATTCTCTCCTATTATCATAATGATATTTCAAAAAACTATCAAATCGTATGTGAAAATGGATTGAAATTAGAAATAAAAAGGCTTACCTACTTATTGTCCATTTCAAAAAACCGTAAAGTCGTGTGTAAATTGTTGTATATGGTACGTCCGCGGCACAAGAAATTCTAGTGTGGAGCTATTTGAGTGAGGCATTAGTAATCAACAATAGTAACTCATCGGTGTACGATCTTATATATGAGTAGTACTTTCGTACTATTTATATGAATGCCTGTCATTTGCATGCCGTTGATACCGACGTCGATATTTCATAATTAAACTATTTTCATCGCGCTTGCGTTGATTACGCAATATAAAGTGCACATTATTTTATATTTGTGCCTAAAAGATTTTTTTCCGATATGATAGAACTGTTATAAAGCATTATACGTAATGCCTTTCCATAATAAAAGTAAATAACTTTAGCTTCGAATTAAATGATTGCCTCTTAGCAAGCTTTGAATTAGTTTCACCTTTTCCTGTGTCTGTTAACAGTTGTTGCAACATTACCCTCTTTCCAGCTTGCACTCGAGTTCCAAACACCAAATAAAGCTGATCTGATCATAGAAACGGAATGAGGTAATGTAAAATCCTTTTGGGAAAGAATCACCTCATTAAGGGAACTGAAAGCCTTTGGTAGAATTTAATCTTGGCCGTGTTTAGCTCTCCATGATGAAATTCGTGAAGGTCGGCCCCCAACTGCGGTCTGCGATGAAAATGTGGTTACTGTCTGTGGCTATTGTACTGTGAAGAGATTTGAGGACACTTGGGGATTGATATGAGCAAAACTCAAATTAATTTAGATCAACGTTTAAATGTTACAGAAGGTAACGACTTAGAAGTCGTATTCTGTAGCAAAATGACAATGCTTCGGTGAACGAAAACAGTGAACAATACAAAGTCATAATTACTACCAAAAAACATTGAGCTCATGATTCATGAGCACACAGACCTAGCACCAATCAATTTTTTTCATTTCATTTTATCAAAAAGCAAATATTTGATGAGAGAGACATTTTTACGAAGCTAGAATAGACTGTTCGCTTTTAACCAGTTACAATCATGCCTTCAGACAAATGGTCATCGTTTTTTCAAGAATGGTTTGAAAGTATCTGAAAAGGTAAATACTTTGAAGAAAGTCAATACTTATAAAGTACTTTACATAGAAATAGTTTTATTTATGAGACACGTAAAACTTTCAGTATACCCTACGTATTTCCCACTGCGCATGGCATCGCGTCGGTAATTTTGTATAATATACCTATCCGTTACTGATTTTCCATTTTGAATTAAATTTAAGTAACTAATTTTTTTTTTAAGTATTTAAATGTATTTTAAGATTCGGAGCACGCCTAATGGCAGTCTAATTAAAAATTACTCTATTCTTCAACGAAAAACAAGTATTAAAAAGTATCGAGTAAGAATACTAAGAGTAAATATTTCTAAAGAATGTTATCCTAAAAAAGTAGTTAGGTACAAATAATGTTTTTGTTTTCATTAATGACGCTTTTAAAAGGCTTCATTACAGCTCCCCGAAGGTTTTGTATATTTATTCCAAGTGAGCTTTTATAAAGACGTTTTGATTAATGCTTTACAAGTAAAAAAATATTTCTGATTAATACTAAGACAGGTACATTAAAAATTTTTAGGCATCTTTTCTTTCTTTGTTGGCCTATTTGCCTTAATGAATAACTGCTAATTTGGCCCTCAAGCTCATTGAGTCCTTTATAAATATTTTTGGCTACCTAAAAGTTAGATCAACGATGTAAAAAATATGAACAGGAGAAAAGAGGTACATAAAGACGAAGGACATAAAACAATGGACAGAAAGTTATGAGGTTTGCAGTGGCCACTTAACGCCTGGTAGACTGCGTGTTCGTATCTTACTGTTGAAAAATGTATGTTAATTAATGTTGCTTTTTTGTTTGTCCTCAGGAACCAACCAAAGAAGAAGAGATACAGAGCCGAGGGTCCAAACTGTGCGTCCTGTACGCGCATTTTGCGCCCGCGTTGCAGAGAGTATACGTAAGTATTAATGCTTCTACACTTTTGATGTTTTATATAGTATTTGCTTTACGGAACTGAGAGACAGGAAGGATAGCAGGAAATGCCTCTACACTCCTTTAGTACGGAAACAACCGTGGCAACTTCAAACATTATATAAATATAATTGGTTGAAAAGTAACATAATGTGCCATTTACCAATAAGGAACAATATGCTTCGTCAAGTTTCAACAATCAGCCAATCGCAATTGAGCTTTAGTCACACGTTACTAACCTCTACTTGTCTATTTTTTCCTAAATTTGTTTAGTTTATAAACTACAAAACATAATAGTAAAAGGCAAGCTAGGTTACCGCGCACGTAACTGATAAAATTAAAATATATACTTTTTTATAATATATTAAAAAAAATTGTCAACACACTTAAGACTTTGAAGCACAGTTTTTCGTAAGTAGTGGTACTTATGCACAAGAACAGTAAAAACGTTGGATTTTATGAACCTTCTGGATTATTTAAGAAATTTTTATTTTCAACTGCGTTCGATTCAATTAATACGTAGCCGTGTTCACTTCCTTTCGTTTTGCTATTTTGAATTCACGTTAGTTGATGCGGTGTGCGGGTATGTGATTTGGAACTAATTGAGTCTCTTCAATACGAAAGTCATATTAGGGCTGACAAGATGTGTCCCTGTAGCGGGGGACCAGAATACGGGCTACGGTATCCTCGGCCTATCGAAAGTGGCGATTTAAAAGGGGCTTCTGGGGTTACAGGCGCTTAGAGTTTGAAGCGTCCATCGCGTAACCTTGAAAAGGATGACCGTGGGAGCACGCCGTCATACATACCTGCGGTCTGTATATTATATTATTATATACCATTAGTGTGGTACGGAAGGAGCCCGTATGGGATGCTGCGTGTGATGGACCGGTGCGTTCCACTGCAGATCCCTGAGTCCTGCCAATACGCTGAAGCAGGCCACCGAGGAGGATTTTATTGCGGTAAAATTCCCACATCACCCGGTGGTTACTCCCATGATACCCGGGTACCTTTCGAAGGTTTCCCCCGTAAAAGAAAGGGCTGGCAAGGTGACATTTTTTGTTGAACTAAGTACATACTGGAATGTTCATTATAATAATGCCTGACACTCATAGCACCGCGATTCCCTCGGGTGTAGCTGTGATGTAGGTATCATGGACAGGACATACACAAAAACAATAGTACAGATGCCCTGACGAGTAACAGACATCTAAGTTCATCATTTACGACTTACAAACTATAAGACAAGTAATACATGAAATTTAATGCTTAAAGGCTTTAATATTTGAGAGTGTCATAATACGAAACGAATTGGCATAAACGTATACTGAACAACTCGAACAAAAAAACTTCCCGTATCATCAGAGAACCGGACGGTTGACAACCCTAAGCAAATTACGCAATTCACCTGGTTTGCGAAATTTTGGTGAAAGACGAATTCTGCCGTTTATTCGTGTGCATTGACTATTCATCGTTTTCGCTTGAAATTGGCCCGTCAATGTGTATCGTCTATTCGTATTTATTATTTCAGGGTCCAGTCAATATATATATATATATATATACGCTTTAACAGTTGATTTACGGATTGCTTTGAACTATCTGTGTGACTAACTATGAACTGAATCTATACTATCTATACGTATACACTAATATTGTAAAGAGGTGACGTTATTGACATGGTCAAGTACAAATCGTACCATAAAAGAACGCAAACATGGTCGCAGCCATGACTTCTCCACGAGAGTATTCTATGTTAATATTTATGAATATAAATATATAAATAGATACACGAATAAGTACGAAAATACTTGAACTTACAAACGATCAAATTTTAGAAAAAATGTGATTAAATTTTGTCTAGTGTAAATAGATAAAGAATAGATAAATTAGAGATAATCATAAAAAACTCATATTTTGTTTTTGTTTAACTTCTCTGCTCCTAGAAATTCCAATCGACAAATACGCGTACCAGAAACATTATTATTATGATATTATTCACTAACAGCGAATCTCGAAATTCGCTTTCACGTCAAAAACAAATATTTAACTTGACAAATAAATACGTTTACCGAAACCAGCTTGATAAACTCATTAAAAGCGAATTCCCGAAATTGTGCGAACGAAGCCTGTTTTCAAGAAAACAATCAGTCGCTCAGAAAAATTCAATAACGACAGCCCAACGAATTTAATGGCAGAAAAATAGAGACAGTAGGTAAAGCAATTTCCTTTGAGGAGACAATTAGGAGAATAGGAAAATATTAGGAAAATTGTTTAGAATGTCGATATTGTAGATGGATGTTTTACGAATTCTGATATAAGAATACTATTGTGATGTTTGATGACGAATCATCATTTAATCAATGCTCACATATGCCTCGCCTTACCTTCAACCCTTTTTTATATCCCTCTGCTGGGCACGGGTCTCTCCCTACAACCGGAGAAGGCCTGGAGCATACTCGACCACGCTGCTCCAATGTTGTTAGTGGCCAACCCGTGTCGGATGTTGTCAAACCATCCAAAGGGCCTCCGATCAGGTTTAACGACTGTTATCTATCGATAACAACCTTGACCGACGGCTTAACGTGCCCTCCAAAGCACAGAAACGCGCATAAAATTTGACACTAGCGGTGATCCATCCAAGTGTCGACCGGGCCCGTGGTTGTTTAATAATGTGATCGCTTGCGATCCATACAATGCTCACCATATAAATTTCTGGATTCAATTGAATATATTATTATGAATATGATCATTGTATGGCACAAAAGAGAAATAGAAATTTATTGGTGATGGATATGAAATTAAAATTCGTGTTATCATAATGTTTGTTGATCGATGTGTGTACATGTGTGTGATGCTATGTAGTAATATAACTAGATCAATAGCATGAAATAATCACTAAGATAGGGCGAGCAAGAGTTCTTGCGTCAATTTAGGTTTCTAGGACATATTAAAAAGAAGCTTGAAAATTTTACTTCAATTTTAGACCAAGTACGTAGACAAAAACCGTAATCTCAATGGAATCTGCGAAGTTAAATTTTCTTAGCTTTATTAAAGAAAGCTTTTAGTTTAAAGCTAACTGTGCTTCCATCACAATACGGGATTAAAATCGGAATCCATTTAAATATATTACGTAAATGATTTAAATAATAAAGGTTTTTCATTGGTTATGCTAAATATATGGATCAAATATTGCAAGTTTTTTTTATTACTTTAAAGACCTAGGCTAACCACCACTTTATAAAAGGATTATCAAAATTTATTCAACTAACTCGAATGTCAACTTAACAGTACTAATTTCAGTTTCAGTAGATGATAGTTCATACCATAAATGGCTGTCCTTAATACATACATTTCATATTTATATTTCCTACTAAATGTATTTCGAAATTGTTCTTTCCTACCACAAACGAGTTCATTCATACAATCGTTTAAAGAGCAATCGGCGTCACTAATGGATTGAGGCCAACAGCACTCGCTTAAAGCGCTAAAGATTTTATTACTCTAATTGTTCGTGCGCTCGCTCTCCCTGCATGCAGTAGTTTTACGTTGTGATGAATTTATTTTTTAAATTTTATCGACGAGGTAATTACTTTGGCCTATCAAAATGAAAACCCAAAACTATAACTTGATTATATTGGTTTTATATATTCTACACACGAACAGCTATACAACATACGGCCCAATATTCAACTTGTCTTACTGTAAAGTGAAAGACGGAAAGATTTTTCTATCCTTAAAATATGTCAAATCGGAGATAGATTAAATAAGGTGAGACGGCAGAAAAAACTGGCGTGATCAAAAACCTACTAAGCATTCTATGGGCTGTTATGATAATGAAACGATCAAGCAAAACCTTAACTGATAGTGAAGAGACTGGTCGACTACATTTTTACACAGGTTAATCCAATTTCGCAGACGCAGGAAAAATAAAACAATATAAAGTTAAACTGGCAACTCGAGGTAAAGTGTAAAGAACATCATTCATTTACGTAACTGCCTGCACGTTTCTTTCGTTTCAAAAGCTACCTGTTGAGTGTCATTGTTACGTTCGCGAGCTCGGCTGAAGCGGGCTCGGAATACCAACTGTTGCTGTGGCTTTGATCCGCGTCAAATGAACTTTATTACTTAAGTAATAGAGTTAAAAATCGTGTACCTTTACGCTATCGTAATTTTAAAGCCAGTGTGAGTTTATGTTGGCGAACTAATAGGAATTTCGACAGCGTGAAAGCTTATTAAAGTGGTAATTGACTTAGATTAATTTACCATATTTTCCTGTAGAAAATTTAAAAATGCTTTATTAAACGCTTTTGTAGGTGTAATTTCCATTCGCAATATTAATTTATTTTTTATTTTAATTTATCTCGAGTATATACGGTCGGCTGTGTGGCGCCGGCC
>DWQK01004759.1:0-10148 GCA_018231225.1 Noctuana stator | reverse complement strand
ACAATAAAAGCTTATCAATTTAAAGTTTTTTGATATCTGTAATAGTTACGGAGCAATCGCCTTTGCACATTTAACGATTACACCATGTATTTGCACGTATTAAATGACTAGGTATCTATTAGTTTAAAGATATTCCTTGACTTATTTACTGAATGCAAATTAATAAGTCTTAATTAATAAACAATAACACGCAGCACATTTCACCTGCTAAAAGCTCAGAATGTTCACACGATTGAAAAATACAGCATAAAATCTACGCCGTAGAAAGCGCAACCCATATCGTGGGTTTCGGATAAAAATATAAGATTAACATGTCAAAGGTTTGCGTTGAAAAATTAAAAAACAGCAATGCGAGTGAGCCCCGGGCGAATTCGCCACGCAGCGCAGAAATTCTCGTGGCCAAATAATTTACTGCTAGCGCGATTTTTAAATCGTTCTGAAATTGACGTGTCCGACCATTGAATGGGTTTCCTGGATTAACAAAAACAGAGAATAGCTTAAGTGAACACGTTTTAAAATTTATGTTTAATTAAATATTATTTATTGTGGTTATTTATTTTTAAAGTCGTAAAGATACTGATTAAGTTATTTAACGCTATCTGGATAGATACAAATATTGTGATACATATCTACCATTATAAAATACGGAATAATTATTCAAAAGTGATGATTTCAGTAATTATATGTTTTTAATGTGCAGTGCCACGCCTTGGAAGAGGCCTTTGTTCTGCAGTGCTATAGGCTTAATAGATAGATTGTACAGCGAAATGCCTAAAATGCTCTTCATGTTGTAAAGTTTATGCAGACGTATAAAATAGGCAATTACTTACGTAATATGCCAAAAGAACTGAGAAAACATTTCAGTTATCATATAGGTACTCTCAATAACTGATGATTGTGGTTAATTTCAAAATTAAATGTGACTCTTAACTATTTCTCCAAAAATCGTGGCAGCAAAAATCTTTGTGCATTATTTAGCCAGGTAGAAGTGTAACATACCCAGGTTTTAGCTACAAAGAATCTAGACTCTTTTCTAAAAATGAACTAGAAATTCCGTATTCCTCAAAAATACGTGTTTACAATGCTGTGTAGACGGTTTTTTCCGACACCACGGACGTGAGCCGTAAAAACGTACGGTGCTCTGATTTTGTAGGATTAAAGTTAGGGAGTACAATGTCGAGTGTAGAAAATACTGCTTTGGATTGTAACAATCTAAGTAGATATAATGATATCGGAAGCAACACAATCGCAAACAATACGCTTTCCATGGGATAGAGAGAAATGAAATGGTTTGAAAATAATTCCCAGTGGAAACGGAACGAATACATAACACACAAGAGAATATCGACAGTCGTAGAGCCATTGATTTGGATTTAGGTTAGGCAGATAAACCGAGCAAACTTTGTCGCGTATGCATATAAATTTTAAAGAATTGAATTTTATGATCCCGTTTTTGCCACCAAAAATGAAATATACTAGTATGTAAGTGTTAGAATGTAGGAACAAATTGCTGGAGCTTAGTTTTTTAAACATCCATGTTAATTAATACTTTATAAAAAGGCCATATTCTCGGATGGAATCTTTTTAATTTAACGAAATCATTCTTATTCACATGTCACGTTCAAATTAAATTAAAAATATGTTTCATATTTTGCACAAGTATGTATTAATTTTATACGTTTTAAATTCAGCGACGGCTGAAGTCCAGAAATGAAAAGAGAATTTATGAATACGTTTTTCAGCGGCATCAGTAGAAATTTTAATACTAAAGTAAAATTTATACAAATTCGTTTAAAAATACTAATACTTGTCGTAATAAGTGTGCATTAGTACTGAATAAATCCCCGTGTCAAAAGTGCTTTTTCACGCGAAGTGATTTGTATGGTTGGTATGAATTCAAGAGAGCGCCGTACAAATATATCAAAGGCATATGTATTTCATGTTTAAACGTAAAGAAAAGCACTACATATTTGTTCTTAATGCCGCACGGAACTCCACGGACTTACTTTTAGCAACTTAGGTACATTGATAGGGTCTCTACAATACACGCTCGATTTTTATTTCAATAAATTAAAACCTCATTATTTTAAGCAGAGCACGTTCTCAGGTATCGCTGAAAAGATCTTTTGTTCGGTTGCAAAACACTTGGGGGGAAAGTCAATCGGCGAGCGGGCCTTTAAGCTTTGAACGTTCGCAAATTAATGAGTACTGAACACTACACGGGGTGTTATGTTTCAAGCTCCTTATTTAGACCCTACCTACTTGATTTTAGCACATTGTCCCATACAGCATACACGTTGCGTGTCGTAAGAAAACGGAATTTTACAGTAATTCAAATACCGCATTAATTTCTTTGGAATATCAAATTCATCGTAGGTGTGGTTGTAATGGCAAATAAATAATTTACTATTAAACGTACTCATCTAGACGTATTAAGATTGTATTCAATATACAAAATTCTTACTACAACTAAAAATTTAGTACGCAAGTAAACTAAAACTTTTATGGGTGTTACTAAGTTAAAAGTGCTCTTTTTTTTTCGCAAAGCTTCCGCCACAGGCATTATTGCTTTAAATTTTGTAATAACTGGTACTGAACACACAACTGATAGACCCCAAACTCTATACTCTATGGTTATATTTTGTACAGTTTTTATAAAAATCAAATGTTTATATCTTTTATTTTATTTAACGAATATTTTAATAATAATAATACTCAATAATATAGCACATAACGGTCACCTTTTTTTGTAACGGACACTTACGAATTTATAATACCAGAGATCTGAACGGATAATCTGCATAATAATGCCTGGTAAGTCGTGTGAAAGTTTTGCGCCTCGAAGACCCCTAATAAAATCACACGATTATCGTGTACAGTAATTCAATTTCAGTTGTGATTACGGAGTTTCCCACCGGGTGAGACTTCTCCCCTAGCTTAAGTACAGGTAAACGCAGATAGGTAAGACGTTCGAGGGGTTCAAATCAATGCGAACAAAGAATAGGGAGCTATTGTGTGCGCTTACGCAAGGAGACCACGTGCGCTTGGGCTCCCACGGTTCCAGAGGGACCGATTTCGGGATTCATATATAAGGGTGCATTTTACGATATAACGTCACTACCAAATTGGGAGCATTACAGTGAACACTCCGGGGGACCTATGGGTCCCCCGCTAAAGTAATTACGCTTGTTGTACAAGGAAGTACAGTTATCATTAACTGTTTGTAAATCAAAAGTTCGGAACTAAAGTAAAAGTGAATTCAAAGTTGAAGTGGCAGTAAAAGCACTTACATTTGTCAGAAATACTTGAGATCGTTTGTCATTTTATAGGTAAGTTAACTATTAATAATCCGGTATCCTGTCTGGTATCTTCTCGTTTATTTTTGACCGTTCGTGTCGCAAATAAAAACTTGCTTAAATATTTTATTTAATATGTTTCAGATTTCATGGTCTGTTTTAATACATCTTGTAAAACAGAATGGAAATGAAATTCTTCGTCGGAGGAGAAAACCTTGCACGAGTAATTGCAGAAATGCAATTAAATTCTGCACTGCGTCTCTTCGCTTGTTGTCATCGACTTTCCGCATTTAAACGAAGTAGCCAATCACGGCGTTTGTTATTACTGATGCAACGAAGAAAACAACGACAACTATTAAGGTGAACAAACAATAATTATTCAGTTTTTAGTTGCCCAAAGATACCTAGGAGTAAGTAAGTTTTTTTAGATTTATAATGCGTGTTACCTTAGAACTAGATTGAAATAGATTGAAGTAGGTTGAATCGTTAGTTATAAAAATTGTAGTTTTGTTTATAACTTAGCGCCTATCAATACGCGTTTATTAGTTGTAGAGATGTATTTAGCAGTAGCGTTTATTATTTCAGTAGAGTAAAAAATTTGTTTATAGGTATTTCACCTTTGAGCTTTTTCAATTTTCATTTCATACGCTTTAGATTTAATAGAATTTCATTTAGATTTCAAACTTAATGTATTTTTTGTTAAAGAGTGCCTTAATGTACGGTTTGTTTGTTGAATCTTTTCAAGTTACATTTCAAGTTTCGTTGACCTGTTACGTTTGTTTAATTACTTCGTTATTTCTTGCGTTATTTGGTGTTTTTGTTAACTTTTGACGTCATAATATGGACCAGAATACCATATATGTTATTCGAACAATTTTAACGATTTAAGTTTTCAAAATTTATCGTACCACATTACATTAATTTTTTTGCAAAACTATTGCAAACGATCTATTAAAAAGTGTTTTTTTTTTTAAATAGTTGTTACAACATTTCGTTATGTTTTGTCCTTTAAACACATACACTTAATTATAACCAGCTGGTTCTGGTTGTTTTAGCATTGAACATTTCCGTTAATTATTTCTTTTTATTAAATTATTTTTAAGTGTTTTTTCATCTTACTGTGAAATGTTGAGTTAAGTTTTCGTTTTGAATTTTTAACTATAGAGTTGAATAGGTTTGTACTTCTAAACTTAAATATTTTTTGTTTACCTTTTGGCTGCATAGTATTATTTTGTATACGAGCTATTTACATGAGTGATTGAGTAAAACCTTACTCATCTACAGAATCGTAAAAAACCTCAAACCGTTAAAAATAAATTCTATTAACGTTTTTAACCACTTGTTAAACAACGCAGTAAGACGTACGTTTTTTTTTCGTTTTTAACATTAAGAAAGTTGAGTTTTTGTTTTATTTATTTCAGCAAGTTTGTTGAGTTTTGTTTTCCTTTTTGTTACAAAATAGTTGAAGTTTGTTTTTGAAAATCTTGTTATAGTTGAGTTTCCGTTGTTTTTTCTCATGACACAGTTACATTTTTGTTTGATTGTATTAAATAGAGTAAGTTGAATTTTTGTTTGTGAAACGTACGTAATCTATACGTAAGTTATGTTATCGTTTTTTTGTTATTGTAACGAAATTGGTTTTGCTCACTGTTAAATTCGTTATCATCTTCCCGTAGAACAGTCATTCGTCTCCTTGGTGTCAATATTTAAATTATCAATTTGATTCTGTAGTTACCAATGTCGTTTCCAATCTTTGATTGTAATCACATAATTAAATTTTGTTTCTGTTTTTCTGGATCATAAGCTATGTTAAGTTTTTGTTTTTTTCCTGCTGTTGAATTTTTGTTTATATTTGTTCAATGGTACATTTAATTATTTGTCTTCTGTATTTATTGTTGTTTTGGTTTTCTTTTTGTTTGAAGTCGAGATGACTCAAATTTAATTTTAATTTTGTTTATTATTATGAAACATTTTTCTCTTACTACAGTAGTTAACAAAATTACCTATATTTCTATGCAGTTAAAAACACAATAACATAAAAATACCACCAACGTAATCATACTGTAAGTAATCATACTGTTATTTCGCAGGGTTAGGTACTTATTTCGTCTTGTACTTGATCACTTAAACTTAAGAATATTTAAAATAAGAATTAACCACAAAGTGCCTTCACATCTAAAAGTGCCTTGTATCTTATAGTACGAGTATAATACCTAATAATATATAATCTTACGCTTGTTTCGTTAACCTTTTTAAATAATGCCTTCTAAAGGAATTTCCCCATTGGGATATCTTCTCAGGATGCTGTTTGTGTAATATTGTGATAATGTTCATCTTCCACATTTTCGATATTAATGTAAGAAAAGATGAAAATTCTCACGATTTATTGTTATTCTTGTGGTGACTATTTTCTCCCCCATAAAAAAGGTTTCTTTCTTGTAATATAATTTTGTATAGTTGAAACATAACAGAACTTTGTAAAATTAGAATTAGTGTTTGAAAAATTTTAGTGGTATTAAGTTTTGTTACTCACTCAACATACTCGTACTTAAAGCTCATAATTTTTGTTAAAAAACAAACGACTATTTCAATCCTACAATCCAAAACATTTAAAAATACATAAATATTATTAATTGTTTGATTATAATGTAAATGTCCATATTAAATTTACAATAATAGGTTAGATTATCACTCAAGGGGATAAAATAATCATTACCTATTGTATTTGAAATCAATCATTGTTGTATTTGTTTCTTGTTGTTTTGTACTTACTTTTTGTTGTTTGTTACGTTATAATGTTATTTGATATTGTAAATGTTGTTATGTTATTTCGTTGTCGTTATTGTTATAATTTATTGTTAATTTATTAGTTATTTATTGTTATTTGTTCAAATGGCTGTGTTTGTTAGTTTTACGTTAAGTTTTCGTTTTAACTGTTACATTGTGCATTGTTTTTACCGTCATTAAGGCCACAAAATCTGCCTGTTACTACCTAAAATTAAATTGTAAAATAATCGTGCTCGTTTATAAGTTAGGTATAGTAAGTATTGCTTATCCAAATGTTTAAGTTAAAACTAAAGCTTCGTAAAAAATTAACAAAAATATAAAAAAAAATATTAGGGATGTAAGCAAGAACGTGTGTACGCGTGATGTGTGAAATAAAAAAATAATTTAAAAAATCGATTTTTATTTTTTGTTTCCTAAATTATTCTGTTTTATCTAACACATAAGGAAATAAAGAAATATCGTAAGTCAGTCAGTAAATATCGTTCATGATAACTTAATTACCTACATATTTTTAAAGCATTGCTTAAATAATAAACTATTTGTTGATTGTCTAGAACTCACGTAAGTAATTACGCGAATGCAGAATTTTGCGATAACCAAGAGTAGTAATTTAAAGTAACAATCACATTTCCGCTAAACTCCAACTTCCTTTCGCATATAAAATTTAAATGCAGTCTAAATTGAATAAAAAGTTCATTTGGACTGAAACGATTGGAGCTTGTCCAAGTTCCTTGCTTCTTGCTATCCGCTAATAAATGGGGCCATCAGTACAAGTAGCCTAATCCCGAACAATTACCTACATTAACTCTATAACTTAACTCTACATACTTTATAACTCCTGTCCAAAACACAGTTACTGAAATTTTATGTTTGCACTTAACTCTTAACAGGATGAATAGTATTGTTTTTTCTATGGGTCATAGATGCTTGCAGTAAATGATATAATAAATTAAAAAAATACGAATATTTAAATAAGTGTTTCTCAAATAAACTCAAGGGACTATCAAGCCCGGCGAGGAACAACGCTTCTATGTACCTACAACCTTAAACAGGACTTAATTTGGGGCTTGAGATTGCAACCACCAGCATCTAGATTTTCTATCAGAATCACATTTTTAAACGGGCTCGGCGATAGTAATTTTCCGTTCATAATTTGCCAATTACATTTATTAAATAACCTCCTCGAGGGAAAATCTATCTTCTTTCCACTCACTGGACACTGATTTTGTTCAGTTCATTGATGTAAAGCGAGTTCTGGAAAAATAGAAGAAAACTTCCAAATTCATTCTGTTCGAACTGTGAAATAATTATGTCGGCTCGTGTGGTATAGTATCATGCCATTCTTGAATTTAGGAATCTTTGCGTAGGGCTGTAAAAATTTAAAAACGTTACTTTTGATACTCGTAACTCTCGCTTACGGCATAGATTATTAAACATAAAATATACACATGTGGATAAAAGCAGTCTCGGTACGCGGTGCACGGAGCAAGTGTAATGAAGATAGTTTTAGGTACAGAAAACAAGAAGTTCGCTATGCAATCTCGTCGTTTAGTCTCTTCTTAATTACTTAACTTTAACCGACGCTTCTTCCTGCTGTCCTAGAATTCGTTTAACTTTACGCATACTTCACTCAGCAAGAGATTGCTCTGATACCGTGTTTGCATGTTGCAGATTGCTTGGCGACACTTGTGTTGATTTTGTAGCCATATGCATGATACTTGGTAACTTACTTTAGTAGTCATGCTAAGTAAATAATAAATGTTTCCTCTTCCGTAAGCAGTGATTGCAGAGTGGTTGGTAAATTTAAAGAATATCATGCAGTATACAAGCTTGTTTAAATAAGTAACCTATCCATGTGTACTTCATAATCATAATCTTGACGACTATATTAGAGGTATACCTCTTATAGTAAGTAGTAAACAGTAACATACTCTTTCTTAAGTTAATTGATATTTGAAGTACTTATTATGGAACGAATTAACCGAATGATTTGTTAATTCGTTCGCTTAAATAAGTGATACGGTGACCTCACATTTCGTTGATTAAAGTGATTTTCGATACATCATCGTTACTCTTTTACTTGATAGTAAAAAAATTATCGTTATGTAGATAACTCTAGTAATCAACACTTTACTTGAGAATTGTGTATGAGGCGCTCAAATAGAATTTCATTGAGAGTCTTGATATAAGTATTATTATTTTGTTTCAATATCCACCTAACTTTATTGTACATACACGCATACGATCATAACGCGCGTAACTACCAGAAAATATTTGCAATAACTTTTGTCACAGATGCTTTGAATGTATTTTCATACTAAGGTTCATGATGAACAGCTATTTTTATATTTTGGAAGAATTTCGGTAACATTGTAAATATTCTTAATATACAAAACTTGGTATATAAATCGACAGAAAGTGATCTCCGAAATATTTGATACTTTTAGAGGCTTTGTATAGCAGTTTTAGTTATATCAAAGGGAATAACATTGTAGACTTCCAGATATTTACCTTAACTACTTAAAACTATCTAGACACACGGACCAGTTTTATTTTGGGAGTTAAAAATTAATTTGTGTGAAACTATTAACTTTATTTTTACATAAAATTCAAAAACAATTAATTTTTTTTAAACATAGGTGTTAATTATAAAATTTGTGATAATTTTAAAGCATCTTCATTACGAAAATAAAAATTAATTTACTTACTTTAAACAAGCCGACAATGAAATTATAAAAATTATTAGTATTATAAATCGATCAGTGTTTTTTTCAAACTTTAGACATAATAGTGATTTTAAGACGTTATATACAAGGCAATAACAAAGCAACATACAATAACACAGAAACAAAACAAAAACAAAGTAACACGATATAGAGAAAGAATACATTAGTGTATTCGACAAAGCAAAGGCATTGCTTACTTTGATGATTGATATGGTATAATATGATATATTCAATCAGTAATAATCGATATTTTGTAGACCATCTAAGTCGTCCTCATCAACACTTCCCGTTATTGCCTGCATTCGGGTAGGATCATCTGTCATCAACGCTCCTCGTAACGCTGTCACTATCTTAGTACACTCCCTACTCCTCTTTATTTGCTTTTCCGTTCTTTCCTGTGTACTCACCAGCCTACGCTGATCTACGTCCACTTTACACAATTTCTTCTTAACAAAGTTTATGCAGTTGTCTATCCGTTGCTGGAAATTGTCTATCGTCCAATAGAAGTTTAAGTCAGCTAGGATGGTTAGCAAAAATGTAGCGTAAATGGTTACTAAACCCACTCCGAAATAGTAAAGTCTTGGGTCAGACGCCGAGAAGAATGGACATTCATCGTTCAAGGTGATGCAGCTCCAGAAATAAGAAGGAGAAATGGCTTTGCTTGGTTCAGTAGTCATACTGATATTCTGCACGGTATAGTTACTCAACATTAATACTAAAAATGTACAAAAATTTTACATTACTTAAAAAACTTTAAATTCAAATATAACAATTTGATGTTAGTTGTCATTACTTTTTTTTGTATTGAAATATAAGTAAGGCAAAAGTTATAGATGATTTTCACTGACCTCTATAATAGTCAAATTAAATGACCTACATAACTATTTTATAATAAAGCGGGGATCGATCCCGGTCGCACCGGAACGGTACAACGAAATCTACTAGACTATTACGTACAACTTTTTTATTATATTATTTTGTACTTTTGTAAAATTTTGTAAATACTTACATCAGATATATACATATACATATATCTTCTTAAAATTTTATCATTGTAGTCCAAAATAAACTCGAAACAATATAGAACAGAATATACATCTATTTTAAGCCAACTATTTCTTCTGATTTTTCCCACAATTTTCGTGCTAAATCGGTGTCACGAGCTGCCTTGCTGGTGCTTGCAATATGGCAGTCTCTGAAGTAAACGCCACTTACGTTTTGCACTTCGGGCGAGACAGCAAGGTATATTGTAGTCTGTGCACCTTCCCAAGGTGTCTTGAAAAACGATCGTATAAATGGCAAGATATACTTGAAAGTTGGAACGTCAATCTGGTACAAT
>DWQK01004758.1:0-10149 GCA_018231225.1 Noctuana stator | reverse complement strand
CATTTACATTTTTAAAAACAATATAATTGTAAATAATTGTGCACTCGCAATAAAAAATTATTGTATGAACATAAAGAGCTTTCGAATGGATTCCGGTTTCGATACGTGTTGAGATCGTTACTCAAGGTTTCCTTAATAAATTAAAAAATCATCCTTCTTTCGTATTATGAGTAATTTAGAAAAGGTACGCAATTACCTGCAAGTTAGTATTAACGTAACGCTTCTGGCACGTTGCTCCGGCGTTATTACGTCGAAACACGGCTGATTACGTATTGGAATGATGTAGCGCCTCATTAACATCGACCTCATCGGAATACATGGCTCCTGAAATGTTACAGGCTAATTACTTTCAAGCACACGCTCCTAACTTACCTCATTATGTTCTTAGAAATATCTGTTTTGTAATCATTATACAATGTTAAAAATAAATAATGGCTGTACCTATAAGTACCTGTTTACGTTGTTTGTATGTTGTTGTTTCATTATTTTTTATTCATCATCTTCATACGGCTAATATTGGGCTAATAGATATTGATAGACTACTCGTATAGTCAATAGCCACCCAGTTACCTAGTGCAGGGCGGTTAGCTTTAAGTGCCTTTCGAGGACTTTATCTTACTATTTACTAGCAAGTCGTTATAAATAAGCATGTGCCAGACGTCCCACGTTAGCAAGCTTCTTAAAAATCTGAATGTCACGATTTAATTTTAACATCCGATCTTCAAATACCCGCAAGAATTTGCTCGGCTAACGGGATTCCGAGGGTCCGTCATTACATTACGCTCATCAGTAGTCGGACGGCGCGCGGACGACAGTCGTGCGTCTCACGCGCGGACACACCACTCTCTTTACGAGGGTCGCTAGAGGGACAGGTGTCCTGACTATCCTCTAATCTTTCAAAATCCTTCACACCCTCTCCAACGTTAAGTAATCAACTTTATTGTAAGGCATGAAAGTGCAAATTCTGTTTTACAGCTTTGGTGACTTAATACGTTTTGGGTAGCGCTATTTGACACGCGGTCCCACACGAGCCTCAGCTAGCCTCAGCTAAAGCCTATCAAATGGAGATTATTTAACGGAGACGAGGATCCACTGATTTTTAGTGGAGGACAGACCCTCTTCAGATTCATTGCTTGTGAATCCCACATTCGCGTTGTTAGCTACACGATAGAAATCAAGGGATTTGCATACGGGACGTGGAGGTAAAGCCTGTCTTTTTTTCTCGTATTTGTTTTAGGAATACATTTCTAGTGATTTTAGTTTGGTCGGAGAATTTATTCGAAAGGTATAATTGGCAGGAAAACAATGCTCTATATATTTGTACCTAATTTATTACAAAAATTGTAAGCGGCTGCTGTAGCCAGTATAGTCCACATGTTTATATTTCAAAGTAAGTGATGTTCTATAAAACGCTGAATCACGATATTATATTCGCTTATTAAACTAGTCTTAAATAACACTGAAATACATATTTTTTTTATTATTATTAATCTATGAAGATAATCTGTTTTGCATGAAAGTCAAACATGATTTTTATCTGTTCAAAAAATTACAACTTCATCCGCCATCCGAATGCTAAAAAATAAATTGGCCAAAAATAAATAGTTGCGCTCAATAAAAAGTATGAAAAACTGACTCTGATGAAAAAGCAAAAATCCATTAATTTTATCTGCGGCGCGTCGTGCTGCGGAAGTGATTAATCATTTTGTCATTGAATTAACGCTTTACTGCTCGCGATGTGGTTCCCAATTTTAGTAAATCGTTCAAAAATTCATTAAATTTGGGACACAGATTGATTTTATTGCTATTGGATTAATGCTGCCGTGTTCCCTTTGTAATTTGTTGAGACCACAGATCGATTGTCGAACAGAAGTGATTATTACGAAGATCCAAGAAAAACTTGTCAAATAGCGACGTGTCTCGGGAATAAGAGAACCGTTTTTACTCCGACCCGATATACTGATAACTGGAAGAAGATAGTGGGAAACCGCTGACAGACTGGGAAAGGCAATTTGTTTTTCCGTTCGGAGTAATAGTAGTGTTGTGTGGTTGAACTTCTGTTAGTCCTACGAGTAGGTGCATAGGCATGGCTTTGTTTATTAAGTGGTAAAATACAAGCTTCTGGCACAGAATCTCAACTCCGCAAAGACATTTATATACTCGTAAATATTAATTCTAGCTACGACCCACTAAGGTGTAATTCAACTCTCACAAGACTCTTTTCTTGAAGTTTAGATTTCTCAACAACCTCCTTGCCTGTGATTGTATCGCGCCATTGTATGTGATTGTACTTTTCTAGATATGCGTAAGACTACGAGTATATGGTTAAACAGGTGAGTCTTGTTGTGCGGCGGGCGATGAGGGTGCGCTGGTACCTGGTGAACTGAATAAGTTCTATCACCTATCAAAACTTCAACTTACGCATTATAACTCACGCAAATTTGTTACATGTGTTTGTGATGTGATCCTCTGTACATCATTGCAAAATTAAACAACGATGAATGCGGAAGCAGGACAATTGCAAGTATATAAACAAGTGAAGCTACTTTGGAATTGTCCTTGAGATATTCACAGTAGACAATAGACAGAAGCCTTTAAAAGAACTATCCAAAGATCGGTAGTCCACCACTGGCTTTCATCTGTTACGATTAACACTTACCGCACTTTATTTCTCATTAAATGTGAGCAAATTGTCAACCAATAACGCAAAATGGGTCAAATAATCATTATCACAACACAAGGCAACGGCCATCAATCAAATAATCGCTGCGGACCGGTGAATGATGCGGTTGTGTTGATTGCGTGTTCCCGACATGTCGCGATAATGCGCCTCGAGTATTGCGAGCCTCTGGTCAAATGAACAGAATTGAATAATAAAAATACATTATCTCTTTCAGTTATAGCCGTTTCATTAACTGTTTTAGAAAATAAGTTATTAGCGGTACCGGCTTGATATTGCTTTGACTTAAACTTTAGTCAGTTGCTCATCTCATCTACTTTGTATGCTCCCATACGTAACGAAAGCAAAATAAAATTTAAGCAGTTAATATAAAAGCCAGCTCGATACCGCCCCTTTATCTAGCGCCCGTTTACAACATGTCTGACGGCTGTCTGCGCCACGAGGCGGAGTGCCGGTGTGTTATGCTTCGGTCTCTCCCTCATGTCAAGATAATATTAGTGTTCAACAAAATTGGCGTGAATATGCGTGTTGTTTCAAGACCAAAATTGGCATACCTAATAACTGTATGCAAAAAGTAGTAACTGCCATAAAAATAGTTTTTTTTATTAGGGTAGACAGTTAGGTACATTATTGTTTTTTTATCAAGTAACATATACACTACCGTTACGTTACTAGAAAATAAAAAATTCAACAAAAATATTTTAAATGAACTGCAGATTATGATACTTGAATAAGCAAACCTGGAAGTAGGTAATAATGAATTAAGCAACGCCGCTTAATAAATGGCCGCCGAGTCACCGAGTAGGTAAGCGCCGGCGCTTAGCGCAGCTTAACCAGGCAATTAGTGTGTGCTCAGGGAGGTTCAAGAAAGTGCCGTGTATGCATATAATTAGAAGACAGATTTATAAAAAATATGTCCGCAAATTCTCTTGCATTAGCTTTATAATATGACCTCTAAGAACGAAGCTATACGAAGTAAAATAACTGTAGAATAATATAGAACGACAATCATCAAACTCAATTTTTGTTTCGTATTATTAAAAAAACTTTAATATTATGTTAATTGTTCGCGTCATTTAAGATTTCCGCTATCATTTTTGGAAGGAAGGGGGAAGCGTTAACAAGAAGTTGATATAAAGTGGATTAACAAACTCAACAGACCCCAAGGCACGATCATAACAGTTGGTGTGTAGGCATCTGAATGAGATAACAGAATAAGTACAATTCAAATACCACACACAATAGGAAAAATAGAGCGGTATTTAATATCGCATAGTACGGGATTTCTTCGTTCTAATCTCACGTTACGGGAGTATTCGCTGTCTCGCACTACCGCTACCTCGGTAGTCGGTATTAGTTCCAGTGTCGGTCCCGCAGCTACGCTCTCGACCACATATTTTCATTCAATGAATGGATTCTTATCTCTTTCTGTACACTAAACGAAGATTGCTATCATACGTATGTTTTGATTTGTTGTGAGTACTTAAAATAACACAAAACCTCTCAATTCAACTTTGTCCCATCCAACAATTTGCCAACTGAGAGTTTTCAATATTGCTTTCAAAAGTTTTATGAAGTCCATTCAACATTCCAAATTTAGGTATGGAATTAAAAATACTGTTTATGAGTAGTATAAAAGTATGTACGTTATTCTCATATTCAAAAGATAGGATTACAGCACACGGTGTAAATAACATTATTTAACTAGCAATATGTTTTAAATAGTTAAAAGCTAATAGACACTGCCTGTGGTCAAAACTGTACATTGTATGTAGGTACGAGTTTTTTGGTGGATGACCCGTCGATATGGTGAAAAGAAAAATAATATTAAAGTAACGTAATGTTTTATCTCGCCAGGCGGCAAAATATTGAGTTCAAGTACATAACAAACAAGCCAATCTCCTATTCTCGACTGAAGCTTTTAATTCCGCGGTTTGAACGTGCTTTACTTTGTAACTTATTCCGATATTACGAGAAACTTAGCAACTTAGTCGCTTCTCACGTGCATGAGCAAGTTTCCTTTATGTACTACGTTCATTTTGTTCAACGACCGCTGCTTGTCGTAACTTAGTATACTTTATCGTGCTCTTTTCATGTAGATAAATGTTTTCGTCTGAAGTACCTTTTGTGTTGTCGAAAACAATGAGTAAGGATTATCGTTTCGACCAACGTTTAAGGTGATTGAACCCTTTATCCCACTCGTCAGTTACCTGTGGGACGCGATAATGACTCAACGAAAAAAACTCTTAGAAACGAGAACTTAGAACTCATTTTAAAAACCAAGTCTACCATAATTGCTCATTTTGTAAAGGACTTGTGATTCAGAGTCATTATAATTTCTACTAGAGATGGGCGTTTAAGGAACGAACACTTTTGAGACTATGTTTATAAGTGAAGCTTTACACTAAATTACAGTTCACTGACAAAGCGCTTTATTTCCTAATCGACATTCTCATTATAATGATTATCTTTAATAGTAACTATGCTCACAGTTGAGAAGAGACCCATGCCCAACGGTGAGATAGTTATGGGTTGATGATAATAACAATATAGACACACGCATTAATTTACAAGTAGCACGCTTTTACACGAGGATAATCTCACAGTGTATCATAGTTGTTTTACGAGCATGCAACGTTTTTATTGAACTGGTACCAATATTTAAGGTTTAATGAGGTCAGCAGTTTGGATGCTAATTAACCTGTTTTAATTATTCAATTACTGTTATTTATGGCGGTTGGTATGAAATTTTTGTGATTTTATGAGCGGTGAGTAACAAATAATATTTGTAACAATACATTATAGGCCAACTTTCCTACCCTGAAAAAATACCTAATAAAATAATTTACTACTTACGACTTATCGACAACCTCAGGACTGAGATGCTCGCTCAAACATAGGAACAGGCTTTTTTGGTTTAGGGCGATGGTTCTCCCACGGCAGAAATGTAAAATAATTAAGGACCTAAAGTTTTATTTAAAATAATTTCATATAAACAAGTCATATACAGACTTATCTTTGTAATTGCTGCACATAGTTATACTTATTTCGATGAGTAGCTACGAGTACTTGCAGATCAAACATTACTCCTTTATTCTGTTTTTTTATTTATTACTCCAGAAACAAAAAAGAGTTTGCCTTACTTAGGTAACATGCTAGTTTGTAACTTTATTTCTATATTATCTACCGCCATTTTGGTATCTTAATATATTTTGAATTACGAGTACCATAAATGTTTTCATTTAAAGATTGATTGCCGAAAGAAATGAAGACATTTCGAATTTTTCATTTGTTGTAAGCTGCTGCGTCGGCTCCATTCATCTCGTTCAACGCCGTCTGTTATTAAAGTTGGTAAATTGTCTTACTGTTGGCACGACTGGATGTATTTATTTAATAGAGTTACTGAAACTGGAAAGTAAAACTGCAAGTTTTTCTCAAATGACGCTCTGCATTCGAAATAAACGTTTGTTGAAATAACTGCTAGCAAAATATGAAGTCCATTTTGAAATTACACTGTAACCTAGATCGCAGTTATTATTGACGTAATAAAACTATAATTTAATCAAATATTTCATTTAATAAAAATAATAAGTCTTCACACACAGCCCCACACTAGGATTCCCTTTGTCGTGCTTGCCATGGACACACTCAGAGACAAACCCAGACATCATTTAAACTTCTGCCCCGCTGGGAATTGAACCCAGAACCCTCCTAGGGCAGACCAGCATGATAACCACAACAACATACCGGTCGTCAACATAATTCTTAACAAATCCGACATCCATTTCCATTTGAAATAAAATCTCCATAAAAAAGTATCGCCAGCTGCGGGTCACCATAAACTTTTTTCTCTATTGTACACAATACTATGCGGACTACAGCTACGAGTACCAGCGTGACATTCAGCCACGAACATGGCGCGCCCCAGTTACCGCTCGTCTCACAATCGCTGTGACTCTTTTACGAGTATACACAGCGTGACCATTATGTACCTTGTTTAAGAAGACTGTCTCTAATCTATCTATACCTGTACTACTTATAAAATTTTTAACCTTGAAATTTGTTTGTACCTAATCATAAGCAACATTTGGCTATAAAACTACCCCTGATTTTTTACGTTGGACGTGAGGCTCAAATTAGAAAGAAGTCATTCTTATATCTGAAGGCATACTAGATGCGTTGCAACTTAAAAGTACTGAGATATTCGCCACATAAGTACATATTTTATGATAATGTATTTGAAATATATGTTATTTATTTGTAAATTACTGTAAGTAACATTGATCACTTATTACAAGACAGCCTGCCTTTTTGGCTTTTCTTTGTGTAAACAAAAAATACATACAAATTACCGTTTATTTTACAAGCATCAATTAAAATTTTATAAGTCATAATTCCAAAAAATACCAGAAAATATGGAGACATGATTTATGCCGTTTCTTATTTTGATCCTTGACTCTTTGTCGACTTTTGTTTGCGCCTGAAAAGAGACAAAACAGCGCGCTCAATAAAACAGCAAAGCACAGACGAGAGCGGCCCCGGGACTTCGCCATTGAATTTATAGGACGTAAAGAGCTCTCTAGTTTTTTGTAACTTGTTGAGTTGTTGAAGTTCATTTGGACCTAACGAATCTGTGTCTATTGTTCTCTTTAATTAAGTTACTTTAGTTTAGTGGCTCTCGATGTAAATCATCGTCGTAAGTTCAATACAGTCAGTACACCGTAAAATTTTCTTACGTAAATTTATTATAAGATTTCACTATTTTGGCAACCTAATTAATTAAATCTTTATAAGCTGGCCATCTAGTTCAAACGTCGCTTACTCATTTGCAAAGGTTACCTGTTACAAAATGCAGGCCCAACTTGATTTAACGTTATCTATTATTAACGAATTAATTACTTCAGTGATTCAATAGTAATTAATTCAGTGTACATAAATAAACTGTGTGTAGGTACAATAAGGTTGAACCACAATTCTGGTCCTGGCAACAGACATAATTTAATATTCTGAAAACCATTATAAGCACATTTTGCACTTGCATCGATACAGAAGGAGAAGTTGATTGAATAGTTATAGAATTGGAAAGCGCTATAGTGTGAACGAACCGTAATTCCGTAAAGTGGGTAGCACACCGGCTTCTGTAATCGTGTGTTTCTGCGGGTAATCCGTTCATCCGTGTAGTGTTACCATAAGAAGTTGTTAAGATTTCTTGAAATATTTGTAATATTTTGTACTTTGAAACAATTTTCGTCTTTTAATTTACAGAAGTATTCATAAGTGGCGTCCAATACGTTTGCAGGATAATATGACATGGGTCACGTGTATATTTTATGTAATCAAAGTGTTAGTTGAAATACTTTTTAAATTGAAAATATTCTGAATTGTTAATGACTGTGTTTATGTGACATTTTTGCGGATGTGCAACAGAACATCAAGGTATTAAAAGATGTTGAGATTGAGATCGTTACTTCACATGATACACATAGCTCAAATTTGACTTGCCGTATTTTGAATTAGCGTTATTGGCACTCCAATTTTCAATTTTCCCGACCAATGCCACCCTACAGTCAGCGGTCAGCGCTACACGCGGGCGACGCAGGACTGAGGCAAGGCGGGAGGAGGTTTTAGCCGCAAATTAACGGATTATCCCCGCGAGCTCGCAACGTGTGTCCAACACGGGGGGGCCGTGGAATCAGTACGCTGCTACAATGTTAGCTTTTGTTCAAGAAAATTGTAATAACCCTTGTCTTCGAAACATCATTATTTAATTGTGTGGGCATAACGATACCGGAACGTTCAAAATTGTACATCATATCAATTCAATACGTTTCAATTCGATATGTTTGAACTTACCAGTTAATATTACGATTAACGAAACTTAAGATATCGACTCAAGATATTGATAAAATATACTCGTATATAAGGACTTCAAAACAAATAGATAAGATTTTATAAATTTCATAGGTAATTTATTAAAGCCGATATAAAATTAAGTTGGGTCTGTTTTCACTGAAGCTGAGGAGCAAATTATATTAGCAATTAACAACTTCTGAGAATACTCATCTCGAGACGACTGGCAAAACTTGCTAAATATACAAAGACATCGTTACGTACGTAAATAGGCTGTGCTTAATATTGAAGCTGCTAGATTGTACCATTTACGAACCTTCATAGAATATTTAGCAGTTGTATAGTTAACGACTGTGATAACAGATTTATAGTTATGCAAATATGTGGCGTTAAAGCATTTTATCTTAATAAATAATTTCAATATCAAATACTGAATAACGTACACAACCTAATGTACACGATTAACCTGTAAAATGTATCTAGAAATTACTAGTACTGTATCAAAATTTATTCGTAAAATTAATACTTTGTATCAATATTTATTTAATATTTTGAATCTCAAATTAGGCAAACAACCGAGAGCTTTGAAGTCAACGTAATATCACAGCAGCTCTTCAACAATACATTTGCAATGCAAGTGCCTCTCGCCTCGAAAACACTTTCGCGAATAATATTCAGATATGAAATTCTAGTTGGTTATTGTTACAGAGAGCCTTATAGATAAACAATCGTACCTATTTTGTTTTTGTCGGAGGCACTCTTTTAAATATATCTTATATTTATATGACCACGTTTGCACGGTCCTTTCAACGTTTGTAATAGGAACTAAATAATTAATGATAACAGAGTAAAATCCATAACATCCATCCTGTATAGCGTATGTGAGCATTAAGGAAGGATTTTTGATATTTCTCCCCAAGAGGGTCAAGAGTGTCAAGACGTAAGGTATGAAAGTTTGTTTGAAAATTGAAGCAATTATTATAAAAAAATTGTATTTACCTTTTTGGTTCGGAATAAATACGAGTAAATGCAGGTTTTATTGTTTTCGAGGGGATGTTATGAATATTTGTTGGAAAATTCACTGTTTTTGAAGAAAGTTACTGGAGACCACGCGGATGAGGTCGGGGGAATATGCTAGTAATACTCGGTATATAAATTAGTTTGAATACACTAAGCAAATGACCAAGATTGCAATAAATAGCTATTTAAAGTACAGCCAGTAAATGTAGGTAGGTATTCAAAGGTAGGTACATGATTGATGAGAACCTCCGGAAATACATCTTGAAAGATGTTTTCGAGAACCGCTCGAGATATATCCATTTGCGGATTCCTTATTGAATCCCGCGCTATCTCCGTATTACTTGCACTTTCATATTATTGGAAAATTCTATGTTAACCTTTCACCCTAAAGCATTATGGGATTGATTCCATCTCAGAGGGTGTACACATTGATATAATTCGGGGATATTTGGCGGTTATCGGATGAATTTATTACAATTTTAGGAAAAGGTTAGTCATCCGAAGTCGGCTATAATATAATAAACTAGTTGAGCTGGCGAACTTCGTACCGCCTAAGAACCAGTAAATGTTGTGTTAACTTATTAGCTTCATGGTTCGAT
>DWQK01004757.1:0-10151 GCA_018231225.1 Noctuana stator | reverse complement strand
GTTTCCTAGCTAGATAATATCCTACATCCTCTCAACGGGACAACTTCGTCGTCAACTGCGGAGGTCACGATGTTTGTTGGTCATACGCAATATTTGTTGCTAATGTCTAGTATTTACTTGCCTATGCCCGCGACTTCGTGTAGACTTCAGAGAAATCGCAATTTTGTGACCAATAAAAGAATTATTTTACTTTTCGACTTTGCGTTGCATTGCGTCGAGTCCCGACCCGGTATTCGTTTCGCGAGTTCTTAGTTCTGTGTGTATCTTCTAAAATGTTCATTTGATTTATTTGGTGTAAGATTTTATTGAGTTTTAACTGTGATTTAGTTGTTTTTACAGATAAAGCGTTATTGTAAGTCTACCTTAAAAGATAGACATATTATGCAATCGCGGAATTTTTTCATAGTAATTTTTATACTTGTCAAATATTTTGTGGTTCTACTTAATCTACTTAGAGTAGGTATAATGGGTAGCGTTGTCTTTAAATTCTGTTTTGCACCGTGGCCCGAGGACACTGTTAAATATAACATTTGTATTTTACTGTAAATCTAATTAGACCTAGAAGTATTTTAGTATATTAATGTTTCAAAAGCAATAAAGAAATTTACTGAAAACAACGATTGCTAATAAAAATTTTGTACTCAAAAATGGATTAGTGTAACATTTTTATCAAATTGCCGTTTGCAGTATGCACTAACCGATATGAACGAGCTTAATTTAATATCTCTCGTTTACCGAATATTTGATATGCATCACAAAAATTAATATGAGTAAAAAGTTCGGTAGCAAAATTATGAGCACTTTACCTTCATTATTCGAATTGCTTATCCTTCAGAGTGGCTAGAACACGGTGAATTCGTTAGCAAAGCAAGAAATACGCTGGGATTACGGAAGCGTCAAAATTATTGGTATTAATCTAGAGGTGAAATTTCCACTATTTCTCGGTCGGTATGTGAGGTCACGTTCAGATGCAGTCAATTGGTGAACCTCTAGTCACGTCGCAATTTGGGGGAATTTATCAACGCTTGTGATATATTGGCTAGGTTTTGACCACTACGACATACTTCCTAGTTATTTGATGAGGAATTTTATCTGTTTTGTACTGCACGCCATTAAATTGAATGACGAGAAAACAACAAATAGGTAACAGTTATTTTTAAAAATGAAATACTTTTTGATGTTGGTCAGTCACACACACACACACACACACGCATGAACGTAATTCAAAAGAAAACATCATGGCCGCACCCAAACAACTAGAGCAGGAATTTATTGTTATCAACAACTACGTTCTTAGTCTTAAACCAAATACAGCTTCATAAATCAGATTGCATTATGCTTCCTGTTTATTGTGACACGAGTAGGTAATGCACTGGCTTTGTGTGTGCACAATGTGCCCTATGTTTGATTGTACCTTGTTTGATTGAATCTTCACGCTCCGCTGAGCCTGTAGGGAATCACGTCAGTTTTCAATCCAATCAACAATCATGCTGCGACTGGATTGACTGGTGTTCTAGTTCAGCTTACACTTTTTTCTTTTTTTTTTTAGAATGGAAATTGCATTATTTTTATTAAAATGTTAGCTGCATTGCAGTTACAGCAGAAGTATCCATATATTTTGTAACGCGGGAGGTGGGGGGGTGGGGGGATACCTCTTAAAGTTACCCTGACATCATGTAAGTGACACCGGGTTACATGGAATTCTTACCGCAATAAAACCCCTTTATTTTCATGAAGTTTTTTTTCATCAGGTGATTAATCAATACATATTTGGATGTTGGAAGTTAAGTTTAAAAATTCAGTCAGAACTCCCAAACATTACAATTGTTATTTAAGATTTAATCCCTAATTTATGTAAAAAAGTTTAAAAAACAATGTGGTAAATAAATAAAAGAGAATAATAAACCTCGTAATTAAAGTTTTAGTACTAAATAATGCATTCTAAATATTTCCAGTCAAGTTGTTATAAATCTTCATAGAAAACATCACCATAATCATGAGAGAAACAAAGATGAATGTATTCATAGCAGGTGAAGTTGTGAATATATGAAAAGTTTAGCATGCATTTTCTTCGCGACAGCACGTATGTTCCGTCCCTAACAATGTGTATTTATACCAAACCCGTACAAAAGAGGAAACAGTGTGCCAAGAATCACCGCGATAGAGGTAGGTAATCTATGCAGTAGTTAAACTACGTACAACAGACGCTGGCACAAGACGACTGGCAGGCAATAAGGGATATGTAGTTCACTTACCCACACTTGACCAGCGAGGTGGTTTAGGCACAGATTTCGACTATATCGCACATCCTCTGAAAAACTGTCTTAAGACAAGAAACCATCGTTTTGAAATATAATAGGTAGTAGTATAATAGGTACTGTTTTTGGTCTTTATTCTCAAATGCGTTGCCAGCAGTGGTAGCTAATGTATACATGCGGCAAAGATAAATTGATTGATGACGATACAAACTTAGATATAATTTAGCATACGAGATCATTAAAGATACTCGGCCTCTATTTGGGAAAATAGTTTCATGCTTATGAAGATTATTCCTTTAGAAAATACATAACATAGAAAATTAAAGTGGGCGTTTGTAAGTAATATTACGTTACCGATCATTAATCATACCTGGTTTTATATTTCACAGGATAGTTTCGTCAACTTAATTATGCTATAATGGACTAAAGGATCATCTACAAGGTACCTGTGATCGTGTGATCCCGTAGCTAGGAAATCAGCTGAGGTTGGACAATATTTTGTACTAACTTGACCAACTTATTTAAAACTTTTTCTATGACATATTATTATGTCGCCCGTCGCTCACCGCGTTTTAAATTCAGCTTCGGTATGAGGAGGCATTTTAAATTTAAAATATTTACTGCGAGAGACACATTTTTCGGATATGGCGAATTTTATTTCCCCCTTTGACAACCGTTTAGGAGCGTCAACATCACAGAAATGGGCAACATTTTTGTTCTTTGATGTCTCAAAGTGCACTCAGTCTTACGAGTAAACCACATTATTACTTTATGTTGTAATATTCCTTTCTGCTATTCTTAAGGTTTCTCATTTAGAAAAGTTTGAACAAGAAACGCAAATAATGGTGAAGGCTGGCATTGACTTAGAAAGTCTGATAAGGATTTAACTATACATTAATTATATTATTATCTTACACATCAATGTACTTGCATGATGCTACTCTAAGGATCTTTCGTATATATTTAATTAATTGTTATGGTAGTTAAATAGCAGGGGGAAGAACTAATAAGCCTTTTTTGGCTTCGCCGTAGTCGAGTAAATAGGACATGACGATTTCTAGGTCTAACTAAATTTGAGTATTATTCTGCACAATATCCTATTAGCACAATCGCTCTTAATTTCAATATGAAAGGCCTTTGTTCCTTTCTTAATAGGATTTCGCTCTCGCATTGGAAAGGGACCTAATTACTATTTCATATTTTGTAGAAATCCTTTTCACATTGGTAACTTAAATGCTATTTGGGACGTAAATTAGGTACTGTTGTAAAACCAATTTACTCTGTACAAATCCAATTTTTTTAATGTCTTTCGAAGGGCTGCTTTGCTTGCTGGAATTTTTAATTTTTCGCTGACGTGCGGCTTTCAGATATTCTTTTCGTCGCGAGATAGACAACAAAGTGCCATTCTGCAATTGGTCTTAAGGATCTGCAGTTGAACAGAAGGACGCTAACGTTTTAGCTGTGAAACTATTAATAATTTTATCACTTTAAGTTTACCAGACAATGCTTTTCTATAAATATGATCTCTGAAACATATAATTTTTTAATGACTGTAATGTGATAAAATATTAAAAATTTTATAATCACCAAGAGTGAGTTTGTGGACAGGAGATAATAACCGTTCACTCCAAGTGGTGCAAAGGAGTCGTGTTTGGCGTAGCGCCAGCCAACAGCTTCTCATATGGTGTTCCTGTTCGGTAACAGTAACAACGACTCTAGTTACCATGAAAATAAACCAGAGTCTTAAGTGATCTAAACTTCACGTTCAGGATTTAGCGGAGGCCCTCCTAGATGCGGGCTTCTGCTTATAACAACATACTCGTATATACAGAAATTAAATGCTCTTCGACTTTTTGAAAAATCGTTCCTTCGACAATCGTCTCAACATAACACGCAGAAACATAATACACCCAACGGTGGGTAAAGGCAGTGGGTGAAAGGGTCATGCACCATAAATAAAATATTAAAGCAAATAAGTAACAAAATTGCGACACGACGTTTGTAGTGACTACAACTTCGCATGCAATGAAAAATTTACAATTTCATACAAAGATGAAGAAAAAATTAAAGATGAACAAGGTGAATTTGCTGATTAATATCCAAATAGGAGAGTATGTGGACAAGATACAAAACCCATTAACCCCAACTAGCGGCGCGGGAGGCGGCGTCTGGCGTGCCGCCAGCCGCGTTCCTTGTATAGTTGTATGCAACTAATCTTACTTTGATGAACATTTCGATCCATACTTAGAGCTTAGCACACCAAGCCAAGTTTTTCGTACATGTGTTAAAATTAACGAGTAATTCTAGACTTTTGGCTTGTCTGCAAGTGAACCACTGAATCACAAAGATAATATTATCCCTGGCTGTTATCAATAGATATCTGGTCAGAGGTCCTTTGGGTGGTTTGATAATATCTAACATAGGTTCATTAACCCTCATTCTCCATTAATCCGCATTGGAGTATGCTACAGACCTTCCCGATTATGAGGCATACTCATAACTTCCATGTCCACCAGTGGCATAAAAAAGGGTTGCAGGCAAGCTGTATATTATGTTTAATTAAAAGGTTAAATAAAAAATTAATTCTGTCTGTAAACAACGAAAGATTTTTTCTCATTCAAGGGTTAAAGTTGTGGAATTATTTTATCTACTAACCATAATAGTATGAAAAAATTATAGTTAATTGTAATATTTCCATAATATATTTTTGCAAGATGTTTAGATGTATACACGTAAATGTTCCTTTGTTTCATTATTCCATTCACGATTCGTTAGCGAATGAGGATGAAACAAATTTGCTTTCAGAGTCACAGTCATTAATGAAATTAGCATAATTGCAACACTCCACGAATTGCTTCGTAAATACCGACTATTTTATTAGGTCGTTTTCATTTGCGAGAATGGTGAAAAGTTAACTAAATGTTTTAGTTGGGGAGCCGGAAAGTTAACTTTTTGTTAGATATATCTAGCACTTAATCGTCCCTGGGTTCGAATAGTGGACCCACCACACGGGTCATCACTTAGGTGCAATTTCAAAGGGCACGATCATCAGCACCGTTCCGGTGAAAAGATCTTCCAAACACGGCCGCGCCGATGTGCCTGCAGTTTCGTACTAATTATAACTTGTGCAGTTAATGCCTTTCAAAAATGTTCCTTTTGCGTGCCTACTTGTCGCCTTTTTAAACGTCATACTTCCCTAGCTACTAGACAACTTTTCATTTTTACCCCTCAATACTATTGCTCCGTTTTTCTTCCTTTCGTTACCGCTTCAGCTGATTGAATTTTTCCGTCACCTTTCCCGCCCGTTAGGCAAGTACTAAACCTTTCCCGGTACCGACAATGAACATCATCTAGGGACTCTTTGTGGGTTTAGGATAAATTCCTATTGAAACTGTATTTTTAGTACGTTTCGTACAAAGGTTACATTTACATAGGTAGATTCGTAGTATAAAACGACGACCCTGACCCGAATAACTTGAATACGTATCTACTCTATTTTCTAAACAAGGACCTCACCTATTAAGACGTTAAATAATCGTGTCATGTACATATTGTTATATTTCTATGAAGTCGAAGGATTACTTAAGTAGCAAAATAAAAGTATACTGTCTTGGCTGTAACCCATTTAGATGTTTGTGAGCCGAAAACTAAAACTGAAACTAAATTTGTAGATAAAAGTAATTTCATCACTTACCATCAAGTGGCCCACACGCGTCTTTGATAAGCTGTCTATAAAAACGTATTTTTGTCTGTGAAGCAGCTAATAAACATTTATATTCAAGTGCTATGAAAGACTTCGGTAATACTTTTAAGTTAATAAAATAAACAACTCCATTTAACCCAGGATAAGTTAGGAACTCGTATAATTTGAGTTCAGTCAACTCGGCGAACTTGTGAATTAAGGATACAAGCGCCAACTATAAAATATATTTTTACGAGCACTTTACCTTTTTTATTATGTTGCTCAGTCATAGACTTACAGAAAGTTAGACTAACTTCAGGCTAGTTTTTATGCGCATAGTTTGAGATATCACACTACTTACCAAGTAACTATTTTATGGACTTAGTTTTCTAAACGATAACACACTGAGAGGTCTTCTAGGGACTTTTAGTGACAACAACAATGGATGTTTATTCAGAAATTTGTTTTACAAACTTCAGTGTCTATACAATTATGATCTGTGACTAAAATCACTATATGGAACAGCTCAGAAAAATAAGGTTTTGTGTTAATAATTCGTCTGACTTATCTCTAGAACCGTTCGCCCCGTAAAAGTCATCAGATATTAAGCAAATCCGACCCTAGATAGTCCCATCTTCTCCTATTTGAGGGTTGTCGTATATGGTCCATGGGTGGCAGTGACCACTAAAAATCAGGATAGAGATAAAAATAAAGATAAAGTAATTACATGCTCATTAACTTAAAAATATGTTTCCAGCATACATTAGATATGTATTCTTATATTACAAATTCGAATTTCTAGAATTAGATTTCTAAATTCCATTTGTTAGAATTTCTAATTAGAAATATATTCTTTCACCTAGATAACATAATTATAATGAATCAACTTGTGAAGATAGCAATAGCTTAATTTTACGTTCATCTATTCATTACGCTGATATTAAAATACTATTCTGTAACACAATTTCAGTTAATAATGTTCTAGTTAAATAAATAATTAACAAGGTGCTACTCTACTGCTCTTCTGTTTAGAATTTTAAATTCTGAGTACGGGAATAAACGCGGTTTGTTGTGGGCTTGACTTTTTCTATGCGGGAATAAACGGGCTTGTTGACACGAGCTCAAAGTAGTTGTGTTAATACGAGAATGTTTTTTCTAAATATGTTATTGTTCTTGCTATATCATTATTGTTCGTAGTGGCTATATGTTATGGCTGAGAAGCACTTATGAGCTGAAAGTACTGGGATATCGGGAACACGTCTTCAATTTCTTTGAAATTAAAGTCATTTGGTTATTATTTTTAAGTATCTGTATAAAAATTTATAATAATAATAACTGACGTCTTGACAACTTATACGTATATCTTTATTTGATACTAGCTGTGCCCCGCGATTTCACCCGCATTAAGAATTTTAACGTAATTCATGAATGTAGCTATCATACACAAAATGAAATTTTCAAATGTCGACTTGTACCAGAAATTATCGCGATCATACATACAAACAAACAAACTCAGCTTTATATTAGTATTAATAGATTAAACTGTTATGATGCTTATACGTTATTGTAATTTTTCCTAACGTAAAACACTCAGCTTTATTACAAAAACGGTGTTTCCAAATATTTTCTGGTTAGCATTTAAATTTCAAGGGTGGGAATAAATGTCCAGTACTTGATCTTTTCTTCCGGGCGAGAGTCAGAGCCCTACGGCAGGGCTACTTAGAGTGTGGTTCGTAAATTTTTTCATGTCAACTGACCACGGATCGGCTCCGACGTATCCATTGCAGGCGACCGTATTCCACTTGCTACCTATTTATATCAAACGAATGAATTCTTTCAGATTTTCGTCTCTTTCTAATTCCAAATGAATAAACGTAGCTCGTTGTGTACTTGACCTTTTCCATAAGGGAATATACGGCTTGTTGACACGGCCACCTACATGCGCGAGTATGTCAACATTTCTATGAATGTGCCATTGTTATAAATGTTATAATGATGGCGGAAACAAACGTTAAGATTTACTGACGCTTCAGAAAAACTCGACCCAAACGGTGTTTTATCTTACGTAATGTTTGTAATGAAAACTGCATTTTAAATGCGCTATACGATTTAACGATATATTGTACTGCAATAAAGGAACAGGTTTTGGCTCGTTATTTAACTCAATGGATGGTACCTTTATTACCTAATGAATAGTTTGTAGCCTCCCCATATTAATGGGGGAAAATTATTCATGTGTAAGAGTATTATACTCTTACACATGAATAATTTTTATTTTAAACACTCAGAAAATACTAGCACGAATTCGTTGCAATACGGCTATTTTCCCGCGTAATGTACCATATTCAATTATGCGCGTTAATAAAGTTTATTGCGTTTTACGCGGTGTCACTTTTGCCAAATTTGGATAGAGTGAAGTGTAATCGCAACAGGTTTTATTGTAAAATAAAATATAAAGTCTCTGGACCTACCAGAGTACTTGTTTTTCACTTACTTCCCTCCCACTAACCACTACCAACGTTGTTGTTGAGAACAACCTGAATGTTGAGAAGAATCTGATAGTCGGAGGCTACCGAACCCAAGAACTCGCTGAAGCCAACACTTGGATGGTCGCTCTACCCTGGATGCAATCAAACATTTGAGGAGCCAAATGGACCACTTCTTCAACGATTGGCTCAAGGCGACTGAGTCATGAAACTTGACTCTGAGCCCGGAATGGACTTTGCGCGAGTAGAACATTATTACATATCTAAAGAGATCCTGGAATCCTTGTACTGCGCTGACTCAAGCCACCTATGGATTTTTAGTGTGTTTAAAACTCCACAGTTTCTCCAAATGACGGTTATCCCCCCGATATAAAAGCCATAAAACAGATATAAACATATTTGAATGGCATTCACTACTGTGATAAAGTAAGACTTGCTCCCTTTATTCGCTAACGACGCGAGTTTTACTTGCTTTATTCTTTTCACTCTTAAAACAGCTTTATTGGCAGAAAATGTATTTCATGTGAAAGAGATTACGCTTGTTACCTACAAATACGTGCTTCTCTTTAAATTTACTACATAGTTGCTTTTTAACCGTAATTTTGGAATCCGTTTCGAAATACGAATATTCGTGCTGAATCACATTCTCAATTGGCGTCCATTATCATTTACGATGTCATCTGGAGTTTTTAAACCATATCCTCATTATATTGTTTTCTTTTTTACGGTAAAAGAAAATTTATTAAGTTTATCAATACGTGTTGCTGGTTTTGTAGGAGTGTTCTATCAGCGTCTTTTTAAGGAACTAAATGTTATAGGATAATCATTTCGTAAACTAGACGAGTCGAATGTTACTGTGAAAGTGTTTTTGTGAATTTGCATTCAGTGTTCACTGACAGCGCATTAAAGTATTTACCATGTTTCAAACATTAATTATACTTAAGAGCCTCGTAAACATTCAAACATGTTTGTCGAACCTTACGAGTTGGTACAAATAAATTTTTAGTAACCAGGCATTCCCCGGTTGTGAAAACGTAACAGTTTACATCTCTTTAGTTTATAGACCCGTTGTACTATGAATTTAATATCGTAACATATGAATATCTCCAACTAAGCATAACACGAGAAATTACGCATATGTATTCAAAATATTTATATTACGATAAAAATTTTAACAAGCTTACGCTCACAACTACATAATAATTAAATTCCAGAGAAAAGTGACGCCTTATCAGAACTTTCCACACGAAAACGGCGAAAGAACGTCCAATAGATTGTTCCTCTTGCATCTTTTGTTGTTGACTCACGAAATTAGCCGAAGTAGAATTTTCCGTCAATGCCCCGAGGACGGGAGCCAATTTTCACCAGGTATTTCAAAGGCAATAGGGGCTTGATACAAAGGAGAATAGATTTCAGACTGCTTGTTTTTTTGTTTGCTTCTGAGAAAATTTCTCTTGTCGTGTCGATCATCCAAAATTGAATACTGAAAAGTACGCCATCTACTTTCAAACATTTTTAGACTTGTACTCGTAACTTACTAATAGGATTACTGACTATTGTTGCTTATACCCAAGCAAGCTGTTATATGTATGTACCTTCAACCCTTTTTATGTCCCACTGCTGGGCATGGGTCTCTTTCCGTCACAAGGGGAAGGCCTAGAGCATACTCCACCACGCTGCTCCAATGTTTCGATTTAAACACAAATTTATTATCAAGTTTATGTT
>DWQK01004756.1:0-10151 GCA_018231225.1 Noctuana stator | reverse complement strand
CCGGCTTTTTTCTCCCGGCCTACCTTAGCCAAAAGGGCGCCTAAAGCCGACGTACCGTATTATTTGACGTTCATCCAATGTATACGTGTACCTTATGGTGAATAAAAAGTTTTGAATTTGAATTTGATACCATAAAGTGTTGATAAAAAATATCATAATGATGACACAAAATGCAATCTACACTAAAATTGAACTTAATTATCCTGTTTTTCATACATTGATTGTTCAATCACAGCTCTTGATGATTAACAAATGTTTTGATTACAAAGGAAATAATTTATTACGATCGGTACTTTATGGCAACAGCAATGATTACTCATTAATTTGAGTGAATTGATATTCCTCATTGGAATTGTGGCTTACCTCTATCCGTCACTTTAGCGTTCACATTTATAGTTTAAATTTATTCATCGGTAAAGTAGCCTTCAATTATGTAAATTGAAGTATATTATTTTCAGCACTTTAATAGTGTTTTATATATAAATTAGTTGTATTATGATGTAATTCACAATTATAGAATTACGTGAATTTTAATTGTTATAATATTTGTAAACAAAAAATAGACAAAATTATTGTTTTTATTGTATGTTATTTTTATTTCAACTATTGGGATATTTAATGTATGGTATGAAAAATATTTGGATATAAACAAAACAAAAATAATAATAAAAAATGGGTCCCCAGAACACTAGCGATGTTACGAGTACCTCATTGAATTGTTATGCTAATTCTTTGACCGAGGTGTGCACCGGCTCTTGGGTCATTGGAAGACTTATTCAGCTCACTCTCACTAGAAAAAACACAAGTACAAATATTCATAGCATCCAGATTCTGTGACAAATAAGATTTTTTTATTAATAACTTTTATTATAACATTGGCCGATTTATTCTTAAATGAGCAATGTCCTCATTAACTCACTTGTTACAGAAGAGCCTAAGAAAATATAAATATAAAAAGCACAAAACCCAATCACTTATTCATTAGAGAGAAAAAAAACAAAAGTATGAAAGTGTGAAGTTTCCAAATTATAAGTTTCGACTACGGAAATATCTACTCGTATTGCTTTTTGCTTGCTTTAAGAAAGCCACCACCTAAGATTTCAAAAAGGATATTCCATATCAGTTTTACTACGAAATTGTACAATTTGTAAAGGTTATTGATTGGTTACGATATCTTCGTTCAATTCGCTAGACGATACAAAATTTGATAGTAAGACAGATGCCTATCGCTCGCAATTATCATCGTTCTCGAGGACTGACGGTTTGACATAGAATTAATTGGATAACTTAAACTCTGCTGTGTCGCTGACATAGCGGATTGAACAACTAGTTCCTGGGGAACCATGACTAGGTTTAATGAGATGTTTAGATGTTTATATACAGATCATTACTGTATAATACAGAGAGTACCCTCTTTACTTATCTATTTAATGTTCGCTACCACTTTAGTAGTACATAATTTTATATTGTTTCGTATGTGGAGAATGAAGCTAAAAATTCAGGGAGCCTGCGATACAAAAAATGTGTTTTTATCGTAATGACAGCAATTCATCAACCTTTTAAGCTCTTAAGAGAGGAGGTAATGAAAGAATTGTTGATTTCCAAAAGTATTTTACTTAATGAATTATATTATAAAGTTAGGAGAGGGATTCCGCTTCAATATTTAGGATTATCCGATACTTTAGACATATTACACAGAAGGAGGGTGTGTACATCGAACGACGCATTGCAAGAGGTAGGGTTAAGCTCCCCCATGGTCATCGGACCCCTAATGAATGGCTAACCGTGTATGCGGCAACACGGCAACAAAATCGCAACCTACGTGCTTCTGTATCATCCCAAAGGCTATGTTACTTGTTTATAATTTGCTTTTTCAGATTTCATTGTGACTTCCTTTAGAAATTTTTTTTTAAAGTTTCATAAAAGTGGCACGTCTTCGAAGTAATGACGTCTTTTCGACGGACACGGAAAATTTTAATTACAATCATATTACAATCGATTCGTACTTAATTAATGGTACTTTCAACTAATCATAAATGGGTAGGTACTCGTACTTTAAAAAAACTAACGATATGCCCTAATCTGAATCAAAATGGAGTGGCATTTATACAGAAAATGTACAATTTACTCTTACTAACAGCAACTAACTGGACACGTCATTTAACTGAATTGGGGTTAGCTAGTTACCTAAACAACCCTCCTAGTGGGACGTAAAGGCTTAAATTTTCGCTTAAGCTCTACACAAAATGTTTCTGAAAATGTCGTAAATTTCATGGACATTCAAAGTTCCGTCTCCGCAGGACCGTGTTACGAAGTGTATTAAAACTAAGAGCCGTGTTTCAAACTAAACTAGCAAGGTAATTGGCTACATCCGGTACCTCAGACCTGTGGGTGGGAAATCAATATCATACTAAGTACGAGTCACTCGCTTTCCACGGTCACCGACCAAAATAATCCACTACAATTTACTATGGAAAGGTTTCTTGTTACCATGCAACATATACTTATATAAAATATACGTGTATTACAATACTTAATAAAACATTCGATGTATCATTCAATTTACTAGTAAGTAACTCATAAAAATATCCTAATGGTTAAACCAGTAATCTAATCCTTGTTAACCTCCTTCAAATAAGAGATGATATAGTTTTCTATATAATTAATATATCTAACGTAAATAATAATAATTTTGCTAATACGATTTAAATGTTATTTAAGTTATTTGAAAAATACTTCACAACTTTAAATCCTTCCGTATTCGAGAGAGCAATAAAAGCAATATCCCGCGGTGCCTTTGTCCTATAGCCACAGCTCTCTCGCGCAGAATTGCATGGATTCTAAATAATCCCATAATCTACTTATTAGATGAATGCAGTGGCTGTAAGCAAATTGGTAATATTTTCAGTGCACGATAATAAACGAAATTTTACTAAAAGTAAGTTACTAATTGCGTTTATTGAACTTGTTTTTTGGCCTGCACAATCAATTACAAATTTGTTAACAACGATAAATAGGTAACCTTACTTCACCCTTTATAATAATTTTTTGAATCAGCTACTTGTTTTGAATACCAATTTCGAAACCGTCTCTCTCAAGTATAGTTCGACAGTTTGTAATGTAATTAACTTAATTCAAATACCTATAGTTAAATCTGTATAGGTATCATACGAAAATTAATTGAGTGTAAAAAAGCATCGTATTAAAGTTATCATAAAATGTCAACGCTATAACAAATTGCTATAAACATCTCCACCTTTCCGCATTGGAGCAGCGTGATGGAGTATGCTCCAGGCCTTCCTCGGTTGTGGGGAGAGACCCGTGCCCAGCAGTGGAACATAAAAAGGGGGGTTGAAGGCATAACAAATTAAGCTCAAATTATTACGATCATAATTCTTGTGCAGAACTTTAAAAATAATAGTCTTAAAAAGCATGACGAGTAAACACAATAGCGAATCCCAGTGCCCCGTCTCTCGGAGTCGACAGGCTGTCAATCCAATGCATTTTAGGTCGCCTGTAAGAAACTCCCATTGAGATGGCATAAAGCCTCCGCTCTCTGCATGCTCTACTGCAAAGTAGGAATCACACTTAACTTCTTGTATCGATGCTGTTAAGTTTTTACCACTCCAACCGTAGGGCGCACGCTTTTTGTATTCCAAAGAACATGTAGAACACTTTGGCTAAAATTATTGAATATTTTGGGACACAATTCAAATAACAAATTTGATCTCTCTCTAATAAAATTGATGATGGTGATAAATTGATGATGTCTAATAAAATTGATAATAAGATTGGAGATTGTAGATATAAACTACATTCAGTATTTATATCTATTAAGTATCAATACTTATTCTGAATGTAGTTTATCCTATGTACATACATAACACTTTCTAAAGAGTCGTAATGTGAGTCGCTTACAATAAATTAAAATGTTGGTAAGCAATGTAACTGTCAAGTGCAGAGTAGTGAATAAAAGACTACCTATAAATATAGGTATACAATATTATATTTTCTTGGTATAAGAAACACTGCGTTTAATAGGAACAAGAATCCATACAAATTCAGCCGGTTCGTCAGTCCTAGTGTTTCACAGTCTTAATTACACTTTATTACAATTTTCACAAATATAAATGAAATACAAAAATAAAAGAAAAAGAATTTTAAAAATAAAAATCGACCACAACGATTATTTATTTTGTTCTTATAACGTAAAATTGAAAAGCTTCCTCCGCCGGTAGTATTCGAACCCACGACAATCTTATCAGCACCAGACGCCCTTTTCCAACCATGGCTGGTTAAGAGCATTTTTTCAATTTTATTTTTTAGTAGATTTCTTTCGATACTTTTTTATGATTAATTTGCAGTAATTGTGAACTGGTGAACACGTATATTAAATTTACTTTTTCTTAATTGTGCTATTGTTCACCAAAGTATTTAAATGTGTTTTGGGTATACTTTTGAGCATATTGAATTGTTACCTCTGTAGTTTCGACTTTATAGTTTCCATTGCCATTTACTATTCTATATATCCAAACGTCACTCGCTCAACGGTCTTTCTTGACTTCAGGAACCATAATATAATTGTACGATAAGTACCAGTGCGTATGAGCAGATTTTCTTTTAGCATTACCTCCTATATCTATCATGACAGCTACAGTTCTCTTTAAGGACATCCAATTTACTCCGACCCGTTCCACCATTTTTCCGTTTTCGCTTATATTAGATAGAGTTGTAAAATTGCTTTCTGCAAGTGCAAATATTTTTTATATCATCTACATCTTTTTAATATTTTGAAGTCTTATGTGTTTTCGTTTAAATTTGAAGTTTATTTTTTTATAAAAGTTGTGAAAAATTTCGACATATCTACACTTTTGTGGCAACCTACCATACCTAACAACCTTACCATAGAAAGATTATAGAAATGTGATCCCATTCAACATGACGATAATGTAATGTATTAATTTATTAGAAGCTCAAAGAAGCCATAATATCTTCAAGATTTGATCTTGAATGGTATTCACTTCCCATAAATTTCTTTCTTTGATAGGATAATGTTGAAGAGACCTCCTGAAAGTCAAGTATACTTTAAGAAGGTCGGGCGTGGACTAATCTTTAATCTTATGTTTTATTATAATGTAGAATAGCAACAATAGCATTATGTACAATTTTGATCTATTGTATCTCAATTAAAAGAATGTCGAGTGCCATACTAGGAATGAACTAGAAGGTTCTAATCAAGTTTTAGCTTTATTTCATCAAACATAAGATATTAGGGTAAATCTAGTTTTGAAGACTTGAACACAAAATATCATTTGGAGGGATTATCCGTTGCAGTTTTCATAGCTTTTATGAGTTATTGATTTGAAAAATCTATATAAAAAAATATGATCACGCACAGATTTAAAAACTTTTTAAAACCATAGTGATGAGTTCATGAAACCTTTATAACGTAACATATTTTTACTCCGTTGGTCACAATATTGCTTCTCGTATTTTATAAAATTTTATGAAATTAAAATAAAACTGCTTCTAACTCAGAGATTCTTTTTCTTATTTTTAGCACAAAATTTTATTTTTATATTTAAAACTAAAGTGATTGGGTCTTGGATCAATATAAGTTCAACGTTCGTATAACGATGTGTCTACTCAGACGTAATGTATGGATGCGGGAAACCTCTGAATCATGCTATTAAAGATCCCGTCAGAGTCATATCAAGTCCTAATTTTGTTTTATATTACTTAGTATCTAAAGGTAGAGGTAATTTAATAAAATATAAACTAAAAAATTGTATCAACTAATAAGAAGATTGAAAAATAATAGGTATATTTATTTATTAATTTAAAATTTTTGCACCTGTGTGCTACTGCCGTAAGTCGGGCTTGTATGTGTGGGTTTCGAATGTTACTGGATCGTATTTAGGTACTTTTAGAATAAAATAACCTGCAAAAGTGATAGATGAATAATTGAATGATATCAAGAAACCAATGTCAAACAACAAGGTTTATACAAACCGTTTCTGTAGCGTTGATTTATTCTCTGCAATAAGTAGAACAATCATCGGCAATGCAGACAAACGTGAACGTGCAAGTTACTGAGCACGAAACCTTATTGTTGGCCGTAATTCAAGAAGCTTAGTTTGTATTTTCTCTCTTATTGGCACTTGTTGAAAACATTTTTGTTCTATATAGAAAACCTATTGTTAACCGAAGTAATGAGTTTTAGATTTGAAGTATAAGCAATGTTAGTTCAGTGCGGTTAGAGATTAATTTCGTTGAGATAAGAAGCGTAGCAACGCGTGCTACGAAGTGCTGCGTGTTTCCTTATGTACCCCGTTTCCGTTGCAGTAGACCGTGACCTCGATAACCTCTGCATTTCTTAAGTAATCTTTCTAACGATGTACAATATTTGCTTATAGTACCAGTATTAGCCATGTCATTAGGTTTACTTTATAATTGACCCTTGTAGTTTTTACCTATTACAAATAACATATTTATACTGAAAATCAGGAAGTAATGCTACGTCCACACTGAAGGTCGTTGAAACACGAAATTGGAGATGCCCTGGGAATTGAATTCACGGCTCCAACATTATAATTGAATCTCACAGTACAGGAAATCGGCCGCGGAGGGAATAGTTCTACCCATTAAAATTGTGGAATATTTAGACCCAAAGAAATAAGTGTAGTAATAAGTAGTGAGTAAATGTTTAATTCTAATTTTGCGATAGGTATTCGAAATAAATTTTTATTTCATTTCATTATAATTTTATAGAGGACTTAGTGAGTTTCTGAAATGGAACGTTATGATGTCTGTATTTTTGTAGACATGATGTCAATCAGCTCCTTACCATTTCAAACAATTGCAAACACTTAAGTGGCAAAATTTCAAGGTCTAAAAATTAGATTTCATCAACAATAGATACGACAAAACTGCAGAGTTTGATCAACGTGTTACTAATGTGTATTGACTTGACAAATTTGTACATACACGTTTTGTTATTGTGCCGACCCTAACATCATAAAATATTTAAGCTTGTTCATAAATAAGATATAGATACTAATGCCTGACTGTTGCAATACTTATACGAGTACCTACTTTATTGCGTTTTGAATACATACCTAGATAATAAAACTATTATTTGTGCTTTGACGAAGACTGAAGATGTACGAGATTCTTTTCTATAGTTTGGTCTTTTGTAATCACCAGATTACATAATTCACAGACATGAAGGACGATAAAATCTCGCATTTGCAAGATGAGAATGTATTCGCTGTTTTTCTGAACTCGCAAATTTGGCATCACAAGCAAATTTCAAATGCACGGCAAATTGCTACATAGTAATACGAGTATCGCAAAAAACTATGTACTAATTTTTATGTATAAAAACAGCTTTTTTTAAAAAACAGCCCTAAATTTTTATAGCAGCTCTGTCGAATCTCATCGAAGGATTGTTTCTTTTTATTTGTAAATATTTAAACAACAGCTAATAACTTACCTTTAAGATCACCGTTTCAGCATTTTAGTGTTATGCCCACCACCTTTAAGCCAGACAAAATCAAGATGGAAACTAAAAGACCGCGAAGAATGCGGGTAGATGTAACAAGTGCTTACCGTTGTAGAGAAGCGTGGGCTCAGGGTCTCGTGGCGATGGTCCCGGCGCAGTGGCGGCGGGCGCGGGGCTCCGGCCGCGCCCCTCGCCGACCACGTCGATCTCCTCGTCAGACTCATCGGCCAGCTCCGTCGCGGGAGCAACCTTCCACTTCTTGGCCATGAGGCAGCGCGGCATGGCTGCGCCTGCATCGGCCTCAGCGCGACCGCATCAGCAAGAAACAGACGAACAGAGAAAAAGAGAGAAAAGAGAAAGAGCGGCGCCCCGGGCGAGCGGCGTTACTAATGATCGCGCACGACCTCTTGCGTTGTGAGGGTCGGACTCGCGCGGCTCACTATATATGGGGTGCAGGGTGGTGCGCGCGCCGTGGCTTCGATCGATGGGGAGAGGAGGGTGGCACCCGTTTCACGCCGCACAAACTTTGTCCGCCGCCAACTTGGAGCGATACTTAGAGGCGAGTGCGAGCGCGGATGACGAGCGATCAAGCGCGACCCCGTGCACGACTCGTGACCATTAAGTGGAAACATTGCGAACTACAAGCTCCCGGCCTCGCACGCCAGCGACGTGCAACGTCATAGCTTCATAAACATTTTCAGTTAGTCTCAAACATTAAAACGACTTCCAACTTTCTTTACAAAACTTTATACCTACTTACTTTTAAATTAAACAGAGTTCATGAAAACTTTATTTGTAATGCAGCAATATTAGAAAATTCTCAATTATCTCTCAGTTATCCAATAAATGACAAAACTTTATCAGTAGGCACAGTTATAAGATTGATTTATAGGAGGACAAAACAAACACTTTTATGAACTAGAACTTTAATTAACAATTATGTTTTGCCTGTATTACAATATTATACTTAATATGACCAAATAAGGATATAATTAACATAAGTTCCGAACTTATATTGCGGAATATGTTATAAGTAAACAGTAATCACATAATAATATGATTTTATAAATATAAAAATCAACTAACAATTCTATTATAAATCGTGTTACGAAAAATTCGGACTTTAAAGTTGTCGCGCATACTTAAATTAAAGACTTAGGTTTTCTCATGGACGACGTTGCCTTAACTGGACCAAATTAAAATGGGACCAAACGGGAAACATCAGCTTTCAAATAAAAAAAATTATCCATATCCGTACACCCAATCGAAAGTTATGAGATAACAAACATAAAAAAGACAACAAACAAGATAGGATCAAGTTAAAAACAAGCTAAATTTTACTGATAGGCAGAAGAAATAGAACAATTTCACGTGAAATATTTTTATAAAAGTTATATTAAAAATTAAAATACTAAAAGTTATTATACAAATTAATAAAAAAATAAAGTTATTATAGAAAAATTTCTCGTAATAAATAAATATTAACTTCTTTTTTGACTAATTGATTTTCAATGAGTGCAAATTCGTTCTTAAAATATTACAAACGAATAATTAATTAGTCAATAACTTGAGATATAATCTTTAGCATTATTATAGCGTCTTTAAATTACGATAGTTTTTTTAAATGCACAATAAAATGTAAAAGTAAAAATTACAATATCAACGGTGTATTTAAGAAGAGGCAATATTATACAGAGAAATTATAACAACTTTTGTGTAAATACGAGTATTAGATATAATTATTAATAAGGTTTTGTTGGTGTATAAATCCTGTTACCGTTACATGTTTGTTATTGTAGTTTGTAATTTGGGTGTCATGATCAATTAAAATTACGTAACTGAAATTTCAAAATATGTAATGTCTACAAGTTTCTTTAATCTAATCAAAATTTGATTTTATATAAAATAGTATTCTCATAATATTATGAATAACCATAGAAATTTTTCCTTGTTAAAGTTTATATTAAATATTACAAAGTAAACAGTTTAAAAATATATCTACTAATTGTTAATATAACAATAGTATGCAGTACAAGTCTTATTCTTATTATATACTTAGGTATATGTACATAGTTACAATTAATATTGTTTAAATTTTGAACTTAAACTTTCAGCAATGTTTTTAATAATAATGATTCGAATAGTATTACCATTAGTGTAGTATGTACTCGTAACTCTATAGCGAAAAACGGATGTCTCACGTTCTCTTTAACACCAACTATCTAAAAAAAAATTAAAAGCTTCTTTTACATCTCTCCATTTACTGTTGATACTTTGCGCAATGAATAATGAGTTGTCTTCCTTTCTAATAAGAGTCAAAATAAATGCTGACTTAAGTTACGTTACGGTTATTTTTCCTCTTTCCTGTTAAACATAAAACGACCTCTTTCAGTTAAAAGTATGTGGAATTGTAGGTACGTATTAAGTTGCTCGTTCGACTAATGTGTCAATTATGTAATACGACGAAAAGGCACTAGCTTAGCAGTTCTTTCTAGTTGTTTATGCTTAACCATTAAACCATACGTACACTTTTGCTGAGAAATATAAATAATGTAATATTGTAATTCTCTACCAATCCGCATTGGAGCAGCGTGGTGGAGTATGCTCCAGGCCTTCCCCGGTTGGGGGGAGAGACCCGTGCCCAGCA
>DWQK01004755.1:0-10151 GCA_018231225.1 Noctuana stator | reverse complement strand
CGTAGTGGCGTGTTACTATTCTCACGACTCAAATGAAAACCCGAAAAAACCTGAATCAAAACGACTGGCTGAGTTCAGGAAGAAGTTAAGAGAAACCACAGATATTAAAGACCTTGGCGAACAACCAGATATGAATCAATCACAAAAGGAAGATGCATTGCCTCCATGGCCAGATAACACCAACCCTCATACAGGCGAAATTGGTGGGCCCAGGGGACCAGAACCCACTAGATATGGAGATTGGGAGCGGAAGGGCAGAGTGACTGATTTTTGAGAAGCTTGTTTAAGCTAAAAAATATTAAAAATGCTTTAAAAGATTAGACAAATATTCATTAGAAACCACATGATTAAAAAAATATTAGAAATTATAAATAATCAGTGGCATTATTTAGGAAGAAGTCTGTTAGTTTTCTTAATGTTAACATCAATTTTTACATACACAATGAGTGCAAGTAAAATATGTTTAGGGTTAATTAAGGTTTGCTCTTTAAACTCCAAATTTACTACAAAGGTGGACTATGGGTAAAACTTATATTTGTAAGGAGACCCATGCTTATACACACATAGAAATAAAATAAGGCATACCTACTGTGTTTGTAACAGGATTTCTAATCTACATAAAAAATTGTAACATTGAAGAAAATTTACATTTTTGGTTTGTAAATGTTAATTTATTAAAATTAAATAGAATTATTTACATATTATGCTTTAAATTATTTGCTGATTTCCCTATAGTTTTAGGCATCTTTTTGTTTGTAGAATCCTCTATTTCTTTGGATTTGTAGTAATGTGGTGCTACTTCTATCAGCCATTTGCTTTCAATTTCTGTCACTTGTCTCATAAACTCCTTGGAAGTAAATACAAGTTCATGGTATATAACCCACCTTGGTAATTCTTCAAATAATGCACTATTCGGGTGAGCCATGACTGTCTGCAAGAAACCATAAATAACAAAGTGACACATATTTAATGTGAGTGACCAAAATACGTAGTAGATGCAGTGTAACTTCTACTAAAAATTTATGTATAAAAGACATAGAAACATTAACTACTATCAAATTGACTCCTATACAAGTAAGAAACACTGGATTTAGTGCTTTTTGGAGATTGTACCTTGTTGAAACGCTGTTAGCTTGTCCTACATGTAGGATTATCCTTTAGTCAAAACTCAGATGTGAATTTAAATAAGACACATTATTGCTATATTAGTGTTTTGTCATCTTACCTGATTGTGCTTAACTGTTTTATAATGACCACCTTTAGAAAATTTAGCTATGTGGTAAAAGTATCCAGCAGTTATAGCTTTTCTAATATTTGTGTCATCTGCAATACTGGAAACCATTTCTATTTCCACTCTTTCCATTAACCCAGCCAATTGTTCCCGGACGTCCCTGGCTCTTTTCATTGATCTGTACTGTATGAAGTTTTCATAACACCATTGCACTGAATAATCAGAATCAACCCAACTATTATAAACATTCATTAACGTCAAATGGTCACCATGTTTGTGAAAAAAGTTTTTCCTAGCTGTATCAGCATGAATAATTTTGTCTTTTGGCCTGTAGAAGACTGAACTGTTAACTGACAACATTGCAGCTATTGTGACAATTTCTTCAGAACATTTGTATCTGAAAGCAAGTTTTTGCATTACTAATTGAATACATAATTCATAAAAAGAACAACATTAAACTTTAATAAAAGATATGTACATTCAAACTTACTTTTCACTAGCCAATAACATTTTAGCAAGCATAGGATCTGTTGGAAATTCAGCCATTCTTCTGCCAGCTTTTGTCAACTCACCATGGTGGTTGAGTGCACCCAGTGCATATAGCTGTTCAAGTGCCAAAACTAAAGTTTCATGAGGAGGTGGATCCAAAAAGTCAAAATGGATCAAATCGTTAATTCCTAATGCCTTGAGCATAAGAACTGCATTTCCTAAATTTATTCTTTGAATTTCTGGGACTGTATTATCTTCCAGCTCATATTTATAAGCCCATGCTGTATAAAGTCTAAAGCATTTGCCAGGAGCAACTCGCCCTGCTCTACCAGCACGTTGATTTGCTGAAGCTTTAGAAATGGGGACAACCATTAGGCTTTCCATACCTGTTTTAGAATTAAAATTGTTTTGCTTTGCAAATCCGGGGTCTATTACATAGATAATATTATCTATTGTCAGTGATGTTTCTGCAATATTGGTTGCCAACACTACCTTCCTAGCTCCTTCAGGTGTTGGTTCAAATATTTTGGCTTGCATGTCACTTGGCAAATTTGCATAGACTGGCAAAATTACAAGTTCTTTTAGCTTCTTTCCTATTCTTTTTGTTCTTTCCTGCAACATTTCTACACAAGTTTCGATTTCTTCTTGACCTGTTAGAAAAACTAGTATATCACCTAGGGGTTGAGTTGCATGTATCTGGAGTATTGATACTACACTTGCATCAACATAATCAGCCTCAGGGGCTTTAGTGTAATAAATATCGACAGGAAATCTTCTTCCTGGTATCCTAAAGATAGGAGCTTCATCAAAAAATTTTGAAAACTTTTCAGCATCTAGTGTAGCACTTGAAATTAACAATTTTAATTCAGGCCGAAATCTAGTAATATCTTTAACTAGACCAAACAAAATATCTGTATGTAAAGTACGTTCATGAGCTTCATCAATGATCATGACACTGTATGATGCTAAATCTGGTTCTGATAAAAATTCTCTATGTAATGTACCATCTGTCATATATTTGATAACAGTTCTATCTGATGTACAGTCTTCAAATCTTATACTGTACCCAACTTCATTACCAAGCTTGACATTCATTTCTTGTGCAACTCTAGCAGCCACTGACATGGCGGCAACTCTTCTTGGTTGAGTACATCCAATTTTTTTGTCATCTTTTGTAAAACCAGCTTCATGAAGGTACTGTGGTATTTGTGTTGTTTTCCCTGAACCAGTCTCACCCTCTACTATCAATATTTGATAACTTTTAATGGCTTCAATGAGTGCTTCTTTAAATGGATAGACAGGAAGAGATTTTTTTGTTTCTTCTATAGTCATCCGTATTTTTTGAAATTCTGAAACCTCTTCTTCCTTTTTCTTTTCTTTATTTCCTTCCAGTTGCAGAGCTTGGATGAAATCAATTTGTTCATCTAACAACAATTCATACTCATCTTGAGCCTTTACATCTTTAGCTCCAAATTTAAAAAATGCAGATTTTATTTGTTCTTGTTCCCATTTTCTTTGTTCGGAGTGAGGTAGCTTCTCATTTTCATCCACCTCAATGTACTCTCCTAAAATGTAAATACTATATTAACGAGTGGTCACTTAAAATTCTAAAATTACTTTAGCCCAGTTAAATTAGTTTAATTTTATTTAATTAATATATATTTTATACAAAAATATTAGCTTTTTCAACTTTAGCTATTGACTCAAAATCTTAACCTTTTTAGGAACATGATGTTGTGTACATTATACTGTATGAAAAGGTATGATAAATATCTTGACTTACCCCTTTCACCCTTCCCCACGTCCTGTGGCATATGATATCTTTGCACATTTTCCAATTCTCTGGCTTTTTCATGTTCTTTAGCTAACTGAAGTAATGTCTTCTTATGCTCTCTTTCCCTTTTCTCTCTTTCTGTTAACCTGAAACATTTTAGAACAATGATAATATATACATCTTCAAATTGATTAACTTTTCATTTTATGGAAATTGTACATGTACTTTTTGTCATAATACTTTACACTTTACTTTCACATTTATAAGGTTATTTTTGTCTTAAATAAGTAGGCACACAACGCACAATGCACTTGCAGAATGCAATATGCAACTAAGTGAGTGATAGTATTTAACTTCTGAAACTTACACGCTTTCATCAAAAAGATATTCATCATCCGCTATATCCGCTTCTAGCTCAACTACTTTGTCATCTTTACGTTTTTCCAAATATTTGCGGCGCGACTGGACTCGAAGTTTTGGTAATATTTTATCTCTGTCTTCCGCTTCCAATTTCAAGCGTTTGGCGGCTTCTTCATATGATCGTTTGTTAGAACCCTCTGCGACTTTCTTAACTTTACTCTCGTCACGATTTCGCAGCCTCTTGGCGAACTCATCACGCTCCTTCAGATCTTTCAAACGACTCTCTTCAGCGCTATCTGAATCTGATGAGGAATGCTGTCGTTTCCCACGCTTGTCCATTTTATACTTGACTTATAATAATTAATTTTGTGTTATCTTATATTATTTTATATTGTAAATAAACAAACACTAAACACTGTGAAATTGAAATACTGAGCTTCTTAGCTTGCTTTAAATTTCAAATGACAAGATGACAATTGACAACTTGACAAGTACAGTGTGACAAAGACAATCAAGTGACATTCACAATAATCAGAGCATAGACAACGAATGTTTGTTAAAATTTTGTACATGTACATAATATTATGTGGATTATTTTATTTATTTATAAAATTACGAAGGGGGAGGTACGGCCCCAACTGCGGCGTGCTGAACTGACCTGAATACAGGAGCCGGCGGTGGGCGGTTTGGTATCAACGAGTCAAACTAGCACTGTAATCATGAGGAAGTCATCGTATGATAGTAATATATTTCTCTCTGCTGCTGCTACTTAAAGAGAAACTCGAAGTACCTCACCTCGTCCTGCGGGCAGACACAGCCACTTCATGACCATCTGATAGGGGCATAATAATATGGAGACCTTAGGGACTAGGAGTAGGACAGGACATCAGTTACGTTAACATCCGTATTTGCGCAGTTGCGAGTGCTGTAGGTCTCAGTGAAGAACACTTGAATTCAGACATTAGAGATTCTGTAATATTATTATGTAGTCTACTTGATTTTTATTATATTTACTTTAAACAAAAATTAATTAAAAAGAACTAATAAAACTAGGTAGGTAAGTAACTATTATGTTACTTTGAATTGAATGAAGTTGCCGTATCCAGTGTGTAGCTTTTTTGTAATGTGGGTTGCTCTTGTCCGACATAACAAGAGTAATAAATAAGTCCTTATTGGTATATTTTTTTTAATCATAAGTAGGTACTACTTAGGGCTCAAAATGAAAATTATTTTTTAGAAAATAAGATAGACGTTTGTATTTGTGTTTGTATGACAAGCGTCATAGCGTCATAGTAACTGAAAAAATTTGACTGATTTCTTTGTATCAGATATTACATGTTACGGTTATTACATTAATTTTTTGCATATTCTTTATTTTTATCTACAGAAGTCACTCAGCATTTGGCGAAAATCATTTAAGAATATCAAATGATTCTAAATATGTATAAGCGCATATGTGTTTGGTACGTATCTTGCGTTATAAGGTTTCTGTCATTATCTGAAGAACGGCAATGTGTAGCTTCGAAAAAAGGCACAGTTCCCATGTACCTAAGCAGCGCCGAACCTAGCCCTTGATCAGGGTAGAGCGAGATTATCTTTCAGCGCCATCTGGTTGTAATTGAGCAGGCTAGAAACGTGTACGACAATTTAAAAAATTTCATGATGAATTTCTTTTCTTTTTCATAATGGTTCTTTGCATTTAGTATGTTGGCTCCTAGTGCCACCTAGTACCCGGAGGAGGGATTCTTCAATCCGTTTTTGGATATGGGGGTCTGAGGCATCGGTTCATTTTGGAAAAAGGTCTCTTTCTCAAAATAGTTTAGGAATTCCTGACCTAGAGCGACCATTATACTACACTATACTATATTATACCTATTGTCTTTACTATATTATAGTAAGCCACCTATTGTCAATCGGAGTTTCAATATGATGATATGGAAAGAGGGACTAATGAACTGTTACAAAGCTATGCAAAGAAATTCAGATTTACCATTTATTTATGGACCTCCAGCAGATGAGGTTTGTTGTTAATATCAGTAGGTACCTACAGTTAGGTAGGTACTTGTCTCTGTAGCTCGGGCTTAGGACATATCCACTGCCTGTCGTGTAAGTAACAGGCGACTAACTAAAAGGGAGCTTTCAGTATTGTGGATGGGCCTCCAGCCATTCGCGTCCTGACTGAAACCCTAAAAAGGACGAGGCTATGGGTGGCCGAACATTTATTATTTGACTTGCTAAAGCGATTGACCAAAACATTGTTTTCTTTCTTATTTAAACCCTTAATAGATTTTTGCTCGCAAAATGTTTTGTCACGTACCGACCTATGATACCTATCTACACTACGAATGACAAGTAACAACGTTATTTCACCGTAGGTGGCAAAGGATGTTCATTTACGAGATAAAACTTGTTTAATAACTGGCGCTAATAGCGGAATTGGCTTGGAAGTAACACGATGTCTAAGTTCTCGCGACTGCAAAGTTCTGATGGCTTGCCGCAACACTTACACTGCTAGTGTTGTGGCTAGAAACGTGTGCGAAAGAAGCGACTTGCTTAATTTTTACGAAGTTAACTTGGCATCGCTCGCGTCGGTGAAGAATTGTTGTGATAACATAGTTAAAAATCACAAGTAAGCTTATATTTTACAATTTGACGGTAATTAAAATCTTTTCATTTACTTTCAATTGACTTGTCATCCCGTTGACTCCGTGTACCCACAGTGTGTGTAATAACTAAGTTAGGTAAAAGCCTTTTAGCAGTAGGTACTTGTGACCGCTAGATTCAGAGACACAGAGACCTAATTATAGGTACTTTTTTCTCCTACGTAATAGGGTCCTTTCGAAGGTACTTTGCGTGCAGGTCTTACCTATAGACTTTATGTATTTTGTCCAAGTCAATAATGGTAAGAAATCAAGGATAAGTATGTAGGTACATATGTGTAGTAGGTAGGTACTAGTAATAGCAGTTAACCATGTAATTTATTCATATACCTACAAATGCCTATTATAATATATATATATTTAATTATGTGACAGAAAAATTGACCTACTAATTTTAAATGCCGCTACATTTGGCTTACCATGGTCGCTAACAGAAGATGGGTTAGAAACGACGTTCCAAGTGAATTACTTGAGTCAATATTATCTTCTGATGAACATTGAAAAGATATTAGCGCCAGATGCAAGAGTTATATTTACGTCATCGGAATCCCACAGGTCAGACAAAATAAGCATACCTACATATGTATGTAGGTATATTTATTAGGTAAAGTAATAAAACAGAACTTTTGATAAATAATGCTATGTTCTAAATAAATAAATACATAGGTATGGTATGTTACAACTTTGTAAATTGAACGTTATTTATATGAAATTTGCAATTTTAAATATGAGCGGATAGAAAAAACGTAAACCAATGAGTAAAAATTATATCTATATTTTTGTTTATTCAAGAAGTTAGATTAATTAAAATGAGTTAATTAAATATTGTTTGCGTTAAACATAAAAGTATTTATTAATATTAATATATTTTTTAATATTGGAATACCTTTCAGAAATATAAAATGGCCTATAGAGAAAACACTATCACCGACCTTGGAGGACCTATCGCTAGCAAAAGAGGCATATACATCTATCAAAGCTTACAATATATCAAAACTCTGTGGCGTTTTGGCAATGCATTATTTAGGATACAGGTGGCTGGGCACAGGCAGGATGGTATTCTGTGCCAATCCCGGTTCCTTCGTCAAGACAAAACTATGTCGCAATTGGTGGGTTTACGAAGTGCTTTACACTTCTATGATGCCCTTCACCAAGTCAATTGTAAGTAAAGTTGTACATATAACTTTTAATCTAAACCAGTTAATTAACTAATACTTATAAAGACAGAGTCTAAATTTTGTTTGTTCAGACGTGTAGGATAATTTCGGGAACCATTTGAACCTACCGCACTTTTAAGACCTATTTGATATAGCCTATAACATGCTGTAACTGCATTATGTAAAAAAATAAATGTTATATCGATATTCATCAACAAAGTCGGGAAATACCAGACATTTTGGGAGCTTTACTGCTTAAAATATTACATATATAAATTGTATACACGTACCTATTGTTTTGTCTTTGCCTATATTATAAATTCTGATAATTTCATACATTATAATATAATATTTATGAAATATGTAGTATGTTATACGTAACATGTTATTTTTGTTTACATACCTATTGTATATATTCCGATAATTTCAGCGGCAAGCCGCCAGTACATTAGTGTATTGCGCAGTTGCACCAGAGCTGCAAGGTTTGTCCGCTCAGTACTACAGCGACTGCAGGCGCTGCGAAGAGAGCAACTTGGCCAAAGACTCGTACTTGTCTTTTAAGATAAAAGATTTAACTCGCGATATCCTTCGAGAACGCATGGCGGATTGTGAGGACACTATCCTATACAATCAATCGCTCAGCGAACACGAGAAGTTCTCACAAGAGCACTATGATCAGGGTTTAGTTTCTAATTATTCAGGTTAATAATACAGAGCAAGGCGTTGGTTAGTTGATCTGAAAATGTCATTATTTTAATTTTTAGAAAGGTATATGTTTTGACCGATAAATAAAATACTTGTCTGTTTAAAATGCAGTTTTATTCATTGAAACACAATCGATAAATATTTTAACTCACATAGACTTCATCCTACATAATGTATTAAAACTGGGTTCTTCAAAGTAACCGTGGATCGCGGACACCACTCTGGGGCGTCGTTCACATTTCTTTTGTCTACTTACTACATAATATGCTTTATTTATATTGCTAAATATATTACGTAATTTATTAATTTAGATTCATCAAGTTCACAAAGGATTCGGAAAACATAATAATTGTATCAATCCTTTACAAAAAAATTAACAATAATCTATAAGGTGTTGTCGTGACGTACCGTTTGGAATGATCAATAGATATGGATAAATGGATAAGTTTGATTGATGATTGTACTAGAACATTAACATACGCGTTGGTGTAGTTACAAAAAAAATGTAAACAATACCATAGGGTCGTTGACCAATACATGAAAGTAACAGTAAACCGAGATAGTTGTTTGAATTTGAACTCGGTTTTTATGGTTTCATTTGATCAAAGCTTTGATAAATCATACGTGTACTTTTATGTGTCAACACATTTTACAATAATTATAATTTAATTATATTAAATAGAATATCTAAAATACATTGTATTTCTACTTATAATTAACAGTGTTTCAAGTGTGTATTGTTAATCACGAAAAGTAACGATATAGTTAAAAACAAACCTTTTTTTAACGAACATTATATTGAACTAAATGCGCTTTAAATTAAAATATTGCATTAAAACTTATGGACAAATAGTCTGTTCGCTTTTGAGAAGGTGGATCTATAATAAAATAAATGCTTTATTAATATACTATGCTACTAACTAAAATTATTTCATAATTAACTAACTAAACATTCCCTATATATATTCGTTATTATATTTATATATATATTAAATTATAAGCTTAATATATTAGTAACTAAGAATGTAAATATTGACAACAAACGTTATATTTACCTATTTTAAACAAAATAATTAAACTGTAAGCGAAAATTATTATTATTTATTAATCAATTACTTTACAAATTCATAACCACAGTAATTTTACATATATTCCAAGATGTTTTAAACAAGTGATAAATAAATAAAACCCATAAAGCTAAGCGACTCATATTTGTAACATTTTTTTATAACATTTTGTAACATATAACTAACATTGTACATCAACAATAATAATCACTACATAGTATTAAACAAACGTTTTCTTCGTCACTATATCCCTATGTATGCTTAAATCTTTAAAACTACGCAAAAGATTTTGATGCGGTTTTTTTTAATAGATAGAGTGATTGAAGAGGAAGGTTTATATGTATAAACGTTCAGAGTTTTGTAGTATTTAGCATCAGCATTGCACCCGTGCGAAGCCGGGGCGGGTCGCTACTTATCTTTAAAGTAACTTTAAGCCTAATTTAAACTAAGCTAAACTAATAAAGATTTAGATGCTTTTAGAAGCTAACAGATAAACGTAAAAGCCTTTCATGTTATAAGTAACTTCCAGCATCGCAGTCTAATAGTGAACAATTTTCATATCTATATGATATTGATTTGACATTATACTAGCTGCGCCACACGGTTCCACCCGCGTTAAGAATAGTAACGGAATGCTTGATAGCCTTCCTCATGAATGTAGATATCATATACAAAAAGACTGACTAAATTGTGAATCTAAACCATTCT
>DWQK01004754.1:0-10151 GCA_018231225.1 Noctuana stator | reverse complement strand
ATCGCTGTGTTTGGTTAGATTTCAAATTTACTTTGGTAAAGGGCGATAACTGATTCATTATTATAGTGAATAATACAAAATGATCCAGAATCAATTTCACCAAACAAGATTCGTAAATAATCCACACAAAGGCCGTCAGCTTCCAAAGTGATACAAAATATAACGCACTTGTTTTACTAACAAACGTTTACTATGAGTCTATACTATAACATTTAAAATGATAAATACAACTTATTAAAAATTATTCTTAACTGTACGCTACATACATTACAATGACATAGTATAAACAAAAATTAGGTAAGTCAGGCTGGAAAAGACAATCTCATCATCATAATAGTTGCACCACTTTCACTAATAGATGGCGCTACAGATCACTGAAATTATCCGCATTAGAGCAGCGTGGTGGAGTATAATCCAGACCTTCCCCAGTTGTGGGGAAAGACTCGTGCCCAACAGTGGGACATAATAAGAGTTAAAGGCACCATTACTAGAGAAATGTTTGATGGGAAAAACAGAGAAGTTTTTTTATCGCTTCTTATTAAGCAGTGAAGCAAGTCCCATCAACCATTTCTCCAGTGACCACCATCGATCACTGTCGCAACTAATTCCTGTTCGCGTACACGATAAAGTTAAACGCAGGCTACGTGACGTTCACCGAATTGGATGTTTTTCCCGACAACTATTTGGGATCGGACAAATAGTTTTCGAGTGGACGTGAGAGGGTTTAGATAAAGCTGGCGGTTAATAGGTAGAAGAATTAGGGACTATTTATTGAGGACGAATGGGGAAGATGGCGGATAATTAAAGAGTAAAGCTAGTGAATCACTCACAGTTTTTAGTATCACTTCTTTACCGTTTATGAGTAGCAAACGAGTATGCAGGTCACCTGATGTTAAACAGTCACTGTAACCCATGGACATCCATGTTCATTTTCAAATAGGAGAGTCGTCCTATTTGAGATCACACGTGGAGGCGTTGCTGAACAAGAGGACTAAGATGGTTCCCTCAAATATAGTGTGCCCGGCAACAACCCCCCCAACCGAAACAGAAGTACTTGCTACAAAACTTGCTTCACGGTGGGTTGTGAGGGCAGCGGTGGTATCATCCTGGGCGAATTTGGAAAGCTCAACCAAAATTTGACAACAATATTGTAAAATTTTGTTTTTTTCCTTCAACTTTAGATACCTTACAACTTAGATAATCGTGATGTTGATATATTCATAAGTATACGTGCAAAGTAATTAGCATAAATAGAGAATAAAAGTTGGTAGTACTCGATAGATTAACTAACTTGATACTGGGATAAACAAATAAGTTAGCAAACTTTCAGTGCTCGTAACACTGATGTATTAAATGGAGCAAAAAGTCACACATTTAAACATTGTGACGGAGACACTTCAAATTACATTTTAAAGTACTTGCACGCGTATCCATATTTCCCATGTTTTAAAAATAATTTATGAGTACCTCCCTCTTATAGATGTGATCCCATGCGAGATCAATTGAGTGTTATAGAAACCATTAAACATCGCTAAGTACAAGCGTTGACTTCTAACTACACGCCCTACAGTTTACATTTCAATTTGATTTAAATCTTTATCAACCTTGCAACTATCATCTTTATTAATATTATAAATAATGGTGAAAATCCTGGGGCAAACTTCTCTTTTTCGTCTATTGTCGACGTGTTGACACACGCGACTTCACAGATGAGTGGATTTGGCTCGTTTGTCATATTTAAAAGTTAAATTACATGTAATTATTTCCTAGTGACTCTAGCGTGAGAATGTTTCGGGTAAGCTTTTGTCAAAATTACACTAGCTTTGTCCAAAGTTTCTCAACCATTTAAGTTTGGACCTTTCAAGATGAACGCAGGTTTCGTTCCCTGTTATTCCAGACCGCAAAAACTACAATACTGTGGTAATTTTAGTATTCTTTTCTAAATAGTAGTTGCCCTTATAAAATTAACTAAATTTGAAAATATAAAATTATTTTTAATATCTTGCAGCATCATTCGTGCTATGGCAATATCTACATAAAAATTTAAACAATAAGTTTTGCTGACAATGAATTACCATTTTAATCTCCAACTACATAACAATGAGATTGGTAGAACATAATCCTTCGCAACGTTTGGGTCCGGTATAGCACAAGACATCTAACACATCAAAGGCATTGGTCGTTTCATACCGTCCATTCCGACAGTCCACTAATTGGATTATTCAACTGCAATATTAGTTCAATATCCTGACGACAACGTCACAGTACAGTGACCCTTGCACCTTGGACAATCGATGGGGTCCCCTCACCAAAGGCGTATTGTGTATCTGCTGGGGTAATGATGTGAGTGAGCATGTGTGTGTCACGTTAAATTTATGTCTTTGAATGTCTGAGTTAGATGATATGTTTAAATTTTTGTATTTGTTTTAAGCGTTGTTGTAACTAAGTTAATTTGGTTTTAATTCTTGACTTCTTACCTGAATGTTACGAGTACATTATTTGGCAATTATAAAAAAATAATAATTTGATAACTGTTCCAACTGGTACCTATACTAGGTTTAATAAGTGTAAAATTCGGTCAGATGCCATAGGTTCCTCTTAATCAACATGGAAATCTTTTTGGGTTAGTTCAATTACTACGGACTTTTTCTTTACTAAGAGTAAACTGGATAAGAAAATTGAATAACGAAATCTCAATATCATGTATAAGACTTTTGTCTGAAATAAAGTTTTTGTTAAATGGATATTGAGTCTACCAAAAACGTAAAATTTACATTTAGAGTAATATAATTTATGTTAGCCCAAATTGTATCGAAATTCCATAAAGTAGATAAGCGTTTCACAAAACAAAAGTTTTAGACATCCTGAAATTGTAAAAAAAAACTCATCAATAAAACATCTAATTACTCAGAAAAACCTAAAAGAAAGAGACAAACAGTCGATGGGACCACAATCGCTAAAACTTTATCCATTACCATTTAAGCACTGAGCATAGAAAATCTCGGACGAAACATCATTAATCTTGCCAGATGTATGTAAATTTCACCCCGATACATCGTCGGTCAACGGAGAACCCATCCATTATTTCGTGTCCACTGTAGGGTCATCGCTCATTCGCAAATTGTAAACTTCGTGCACTTTGTAAATCATCTTTCTTTTTCGCTTTGACTACATTACGCTGTGCACCGTTATTCACGATCGATTTGACTTTTCTATGTGGAACGAGAGATGCTTCCTTCTGGACATCAAGATTTTGTTTGTCATTGTGTAAATTGATGTTCTAATTAATAAAGTGTCAAATCAAATTCTTTATTTGTAGTATAAGGTATACAAGGTGCTAAATATAGTAGTTGTTGCAGAGGCTTAACCTACTCGTATTCATGAGGCCTATAATATAAATTCTTACCTATGTTTATATTGACTATTGATTGAAAGGTGTCCAAGATTGTTTCATATTGAGCGTTACATTTTCAGTAATTACAACAGCTTAATGAAGTTTAGTTATGGTATCATCCCCATTATTGTCTTCTACAGTAATAAGATTGGAAAATACTTCATATTAGTACAATACATCGTTAAAATTTTTACTATTTTCCAAAACTGAACTTGAATTAATTGACTCCGATATAATTCTATCTTCAACACTCCATTATTGAATCGTGGCCGAACTTACTTAAGCTTTTGATAAGGATCAGATAGAAAGGGTTAAGGAAGAAAGATTTATAGCCGAAGGACAACAAAATGGACAAGTGTCTGTCTGTTTATCCCTCTTTTTATCTATTCATGTATTATTTACGACGTACTTGCGTACGTGACGAATCTTCTTTTGATCGATCCTTAGGCTTTTTGTATAGAAAAACATTCTTGCCGTAGTTTTTTTTTCGGGAAGCTGATTTTATCATCGTCAAATGGATTGCGTTGTTATGACATATTAAAACTATTGCAAAAATTTACTACCGTGTGGAGTGGTTACCATGCCGGTTCACCAATAGAAAGGTTCCGGGTTCGATCCCCGGCGGGGCAGAAATTTACATGATGAATTTATATTTCTGTTCTTGGTCTGGGTGTTTGTTTGTCGACGACACAGGGAATCCTAGTGTGGAGGCTGTGATTCTGAAGCGTTATTTTATAGATTTCATGCTGTATTTCTGCACATTAGTGCATATTGACCATGTATCAATTATTAGACATCGTAGGTCAAGATGCACTCATCTTACTTATCTCGCTCGTGTAATATCATTTCTAAATAAATGATGATTTAGTTCGATAAGTTCCGTTTCAATAAAAAGTGTATAATCTTATGGAGAAACATAAAGTTACTAACAAACAACGTTCAAAGAAAAAGCAGTCTTAAATCTCTTTGACAAATAATCGAATCTCTGAATTGCTTTTCATCTATTATTTTCTCGTGAACCATCGTAAAATAAAACGTTCAACTGTCCAATTCCTATTCCACAGAATGCTTGTCCATCCTGATAGATGTCCACACACGTCCAAATCTGCTGAGAAATAGAGACATTGAGCGTAGCATTTTCACTTTTATCTCCAAGTTGTACGACTTATTTTTCTTTGTCTGAACAGTCTTTGAGATTGAACTCGTGGTTTTAAAGAAGAATCAGATAAGGTCGTTAAAAAACGGCAGCAATTACGTTCATCTTATCGGGTTTTGGCTTCGGAGTGACGTTTGCAAACCCTGTTTGGATTTTGCGCATAGCGTCAAATGTCAGCGTAATCCGCCAATTAGAATGGAATCTTGGTATAAGGTTCTCATTATTTGTAAAGGTTCCGTAATTATAATTAGAGGGATTTGGATTTTATCAAAAATGTTAGATTACTTTTTATTTTCTTTACTAATTTCTGAAAGAAAAATTCCGATAATATTAAAATTAATGCAAGACTTTTTCAATATAGGAAATTTGTTTTTAGTATTTTAATAAAATATATTTAAGTAAATTATAAGAGTTGCTAAGTTTTTACGAGTATATTATAAAAGCAAATGAGTGCGAATACATCCTAATTTAGTGTTTGGCAGCATCACCACATCAAAAATTACCATTTAATAATATTACGAGTACCTACTTGTCGATCTTACTTTTACTCCAACTTTTTCACTCCACAAACAAGATTTATCTTTCGAACAAGACAATTAAAGCTTACCCGAAATCACTTTACCCACACGGCGCTAACAAGAGAATTTCCCTCATTTGCATACAGAGGCCGTTAGTGAGGCCATTATTGAAATTTTACGAGAGTTTGATTATTATTCAGTAGACCGCTATTACTAGTGGACACAGGATTCAGTGTTGGGATGGTAGGGAATAAGATATAGGAATTTATTTATTACATTCATTGAAAACATTTGGTTTAAAATCAAATGAAATGAAACCAATAACATACCAATGCACTCTATATTCTTTGGACTTTCGATGCCGTAGGAGACTAAGATTTGGCAAAGTTGAAGTCCACGTGGAATATGAAATCAAAATGACTTAAATATTGTGTGTTAAGAATACGTTAAATATAATGAGATGGAGTTGCAAGTCACTGAAGTTATTTCAATTAGTCGAATTGTAGCCAACAGGCGACATCTAAGGTGGTCTCCACAAATTTAGTTCATCCGGACGGTATAAATATCTCTATAAATAAATAAAAGTGGACTGTCTGTTTGTAATATTAACATAACCGCTTTTTACTAAATGCATACATATGCATGCATGCATAATTATGTATACGTATGTAATGCACGGTACATAATTATACCAAAATAACATTTTTTACAAATTTTGTTGGTCTGCTTGTCTGTCTGTTTGTTCCGGATAATCTCTGGAAAGCCTGAACCGATTTTGTCGGGACTTTTTATGTCCCACTGCTGGGCACAAGTCTCTCCTTACAACTGGGGAAGGCCTGGAGCATACTCCACCACGCTGCTCCGATGCGGATTGATTGAGATAATAAGGAGTAACTTAGGCTACATTTATTTTAGAAAAAGTTATTACGTTAATTTTTTTTTAACGCGAGTGATACACCGGGGCACAGCTTGTCATCAATAAAACTGTACTTAGCGACCTAATTGTTTTCAGACGAAAAATTTCAGAATATTTTTATGCACAAAGAATCAATTTCCGTAAATCCATACTAACTTAGCGTATCTTCTGCGGGATATCGATGACTTATGTAATGGAAACACGGTAATTGCTCTCAAAGTGCCAACATACATAATTTATACTGAAACTTATGTAGCGTGCAACGCGTGAAGAATTCATATCGCGATCCTGTATCGCAAGCATGAGTGGATGCATGTGTTAATTGCTGTATTCATTGATATGTAAATCCGTTGTGGAATCCTGTAAGTTTAATAACATTATATAGAAGTAGCGAAACGGTACAACCCTTTACAAAAGTATTTCTATCGCATAAGATAGGTGCGAAAATAAATAAAGAACGCTCCCCACGCTATAATAATAACTAAGATTCCCTGTATCGTGTGTGGGTGGTGGCCAACACACACAAAGATAATTACAGAAACCCCCAGACCGAGAACAGAAATCTAAACTTATCATTTGAACTGCTCCGCCGGGAACCGAACCCAGGACCATTCGAATGGCGGACCGGCGTAAACCAGTACACTGCATGGCTTGCCAAATCACTGGAACTCAGTTATAAAAAATATAATTTTCATAATAAGAAACAAACGAAGTCACAACCAAAATCTAGTTCACAGCAAACCTTCGGTCCGTCTGTGTAAAACAAAGACAGCCTTTCAGAATTTCCACTATTGTCCATATCGCCGAAGGCCACAATAACTTGACCAGAGTAACTTGATCCCAATCATGACATTTATTACGGCCGATAACGCGAGAATTACAACCCAGTTAGGGGCGGCAGATGTCAGTTTAAACTGGCCAGATCTGGTTCGAACCAGATGTAAGGGGAATGAACCGGTGTATTATAGGAATAGGAATAGAATGCGGTTTCTGTATATGAGATGGTGACATCTGATACGTGAGGTGTATAGGCGTATTACTATGAGATAGGGACGTTTCATTAGTATCGATGACAATTTTTTAGAACTTCTACAGACCGGCGTTCTTGTGTTTTGATACTGGCGTCTGCATAATTATCAGCCTAAGACCTTAGATAATGCTTCTATTTTGCATTTTAAGTTTAACACGGATGGCACTATGGCTTATAGTGCTGAAACTAACATCAATTTTACTGCATGCTTGTTTGTAAAAAAATGCTTTTCAAACTATTCAAATCGGTAGAAGGGAAAACAATTTTTTTATAACAAACTTATTAGGCACACTATCGATATCAAAGACCATCAATAATAGTACATCACTAAGAAACGCATCCTTTATAGTTGCGTATTAGTGAGGATGGCGCTCCGATGCAGTCAGTGACGTCATTCGGATTAAATATCTTCGAATTGTAATGGCTTCTAACAGCCAACGTTGCATGTGCATTTGACTATTCTTGCGAGATTGGAATCTAGTTGAATCTATTGTTAATGTGAATTTGAATTTGGATACACAATACCATAAGGAGTAGGAGGTTTTGTCTCTCGAACAATAGATGGCGCTGCAAGTACGCATCCTGAATCACGCTTTTAAAGTTTCTACGACTCTCGAGTAATTTTTTAAGATAAGAATAAGATGTAAATCATCTACCTCTAACGGCTCAAACATCATAAGGGAGAAGACCTATCTGAGGTTATGAATGGAGGCATTGCTACAAATGAAGACTAATATGATTGCCTCAAATATAGTAAGTCCGGCAGCAACCCTCCCAAACCGAAACACAATTACTTACCACTACTTACACAAGTACTTACTTGCATAGTGCTTTACGATCAGTTAAGTAGTGGATCGTACTATTACACAGAATAATAAGCTAGTAAACAGTGCATTATAGTATAACTGTAACTAGAGTAGGTTCTGAATGGAGATAGGGAAGGCATTTAATTAGATCGCAGCTCGCGGCGCTTTGATCAGGCTTCGCGTCGCTACCGATTCAGTTTGATAAAATATGTACTATAAATAGTTATCGATGTATCTTTAGTAGTAATATATCTTCTCTATTCATATGCTTTGTCCTGTATGACTGACTGACGGATCAACGCACAGCCTCTCAGTCTGATCGTAGAGACCTGAAACATGGAGGATCGGACCCTTAAGAGGATGAAAAACGGTGGCAAAGTTTGTATAGGACTACATGATTCTTTGGCACCATCTAGTATACTTTTGATTTTTAAGGCCCGATTCTAAAGTCCATGCGGATGGAATTGCGGGAATACATTGGCTAGTTTCAGATAAAAACGCCACTAAACTCGATAGTTCCCGCAACTAACCAATATCCCCATAATCCAAGGCTAAATCACTCGTAAGAAGCCCGCGCCGTTTGTCTCTCGATGACAGTTTTATGACCTCAGCCGGGCGGCAACATAAAATATTAATACACAATTTGTCCGAGTGGCCGGCTGATAATCCAGTTTTATTGCCGCGGATTAATTGTGGTGCAAATTTCGTTACGTTCACTCCTGAGGTGTTGAGAGGGTGTTATTTTTGCAAGAATGATGGTAGGTTTCAGCGTTTGTGGTGCCAAAGGGGAAATGAGAAGAAAATGTTTTCCCTTAAGTCGTTCGCATAGCCCATTGGTAATTTCCATTTCAGTTTGGTCCAATTCTGACAACGGCGTCAATGAGAAAAATATTATGAGTCGTAAATAAATTTGCATTAATTGCGCGACAATTTTGAAGTCAGAATTTTTATTAAAAGAGTTATAATTATTATTTCCCTTTTTAATGTATGTTCACCATCATTTTGTAAACAAATTTTGATAATTATTTTTTATATGTAGTTTTGTATGAAGATTTATACGAATGGTTCGAAGTTGGTCTCATATAAAAGTAATTATGATCAGAAATCTGACTTCGGAAATACGTAAGGAATATCTACAGTCAACATTATGGATGTTATCCTTAATTTCTAATGCAACCGTACCCGTGTGTTTGTATACGTATCTCATTAGTAATAACAGGACACGTGTTTCGACATCAATGTCCGTCTGTCTCATTATTGCGACTGCTACGCGCAGACATGCATACTATATTATATATGAGGAGTTGCTCTATCTAATCGTGATCGGATTAGTACCTTATATTGAATGTTATGCTAATCATGTTATGAAATTACATGATATGAAGTGATATCATTAACTTTAATGGCCAAGTAAATCGGTTATTAAAAAAATTATTAATAGAGCATTACTCTTAGATCTGAAGTATATTTTTTGATAAACTTTTATTTTCATTAAGAAATACTTATGAGTGGTAATTTGTTAATTAGAAATTAAAATCTAGCTGCGAAACAAAAGAAGAAACTACTTTACTATAGGTCCTCAAACAAAACTCACCGAAGAAAATTAGAAATCCAACATCACCGCAGGCGGAGTAGTGTCGAAACCAAATCCGCGTAATGCGTCCAGCGCTGCAGTCTAATTAAATAGATTAGCACCAGCGATCAGAGAGCAATGTGATCGGAATGTGACGTCACACGCACAGTAATTAGTGCTGACATCTGTGCGATCACGCGCCAACGATCCGCAAAGATTGCTACTGAAATGCGTAATTGAATCTCTCTTAGATATAATCGAGAGACGGTGGGCTGTGGTATCGATTTTACATACCCTTGTTGTGAAAACAAACTCGTCAGTAACAATGCAGTTAATGTTAGTCATTAAATAATGGGGTAAGTATTTGACACCATCCATAATTAATTCTAAAATATTTTTTATATTGTTATGATAGCGAACAATTTAAATTGTCTTTAATTTTCATTGAATTCCAATTGTTTAGTAAAATTTATTTTTATTTCCTTCGAATCGATAAAATCTCTGTCAATTGACCCGTGAAATTGACGTCACAATGGCTATTCGTCATAAGAAATGTATGAAGGAGTCGCATTTAGAAAGTTCAATAAAAATATCTCAATTGACTTTACTCAATATTAATAGGTACACTTGATTTTAAAGGAGTGCCGAGAGTTTTTTCCGCCGGCTTTTTTTCCCGGCCTACCTTAGCCAAAAGGGCGCTTAGAGCCGACGTACCGTATTATTTGACGTTCATCCAGTGTATACGTGTACCTTATGAT
>DWQK01004753.1:0-10154 GCA_018231225.1 Noctuana stator | reverse complement strand
TATCTTATATATGTGTAAAGAATGTTAATTAAATTTATAAATAATATTGGAACCTTACATAAGAGCATCAGTAAATCGCAGTATGGGAGCCATCTGAAGAACCAGAATGAATATCCGCAACCAGCGACGCTTGGTGAACTCATTAGACACTGAATCCTGTTGCTTGTCCTGAGAATACCTGAAGTTTTAAAGGTCAAAATGTTATCGCTACAAGTATAAAGAATAATGAAGGTAGTTACATAGATTCTTCATTGTATACCAAAGCAAAGGCAAACAAAAAAAAGTAGATACACAAAATGCATAAAAGGCGGTTTTATCTGTAAATACAGTAATAATAACAGTACCTCTACAATACATTATAATACTTTAATTATTAGTGGACCATTAAATCTATTATTAATAATTATAAGTGCTTGCCTATCCAATGTAAGGAATATAGCAAGCAAAAAATTTCCTGACAATCAAACAATGGTTTTACTACTTACGTATAAGTTTATCTGTACTTTATTCATTATCACCTATGATTCAGTGTATGTTTACTTACATCCTTACAGAAACCGCCGTGTTAACAAATGCCGGTAAAAGTATGAAAACCAGCGTCCACCCGAATTCCATCATCTTCCTCGCCAGGCAGTACCTCACAGCAACGTTGATATCGAGACCCAGGTCCACAAAGTGACCCACGATTGCTACACCGTACATAATGATGTCCAAGTTTTTAACTGTAATATTACTCGGCATTCGGTCCGGCTCGTCGTAGGAATATCCGTTCTGTAGCATTTCCCGCACATTTTTCGGCATTTTTCAGGTTTTAAGTAAGACATGAAAGTTGAATAAATACTTGAAAAACTGAGAAGTTACGCGATATGTAGTCGAAACTCTAAAAACATTTACACGCTACGCGCCATTTGTTTTTGTTTAATGTTTGATAACTTCAAATTTGACACTGACAGTGTTACTTAATGACTTTGACAACTTTGATTTGACAAGTATTAACTTCGACACCATTTTTGGTACCTACCATCATCAACCAACTGTACCAATTAAAATTATCTATCTAACGAAAAATTAAATAAAATATAGAAAATGTATTTACATATGTATATAATTTTAGTATAAATATTTTGTTATAAAAGTAGGCCAGTTTTGTATTATTATTAATAACGTAGGTGTACATTTAGGGAATAAAAAAATAAAAAAATAGTTCATTTAATAATTCGAGTATAAGGATTTAATAATATCATGCGATGAAAGATTAGCTGCGAATAATGTTAAAAATATTGGCTCTTGCAATGATTGTTTTGGAGATTTAGATCTGAAAAAAAGGTAGGTAGGTAGGTAAATTTAGCTTCTGATTTTTATAGTCTAAATAAATAGCAAACGAGAATGCAGGCTATCTAAAATTTATTGAAATGTCCTATCTGAGGTCTAATGTAAATGCGTTGCTACACATGTCATGAGGACTAAGAAGATGGTCGTTTCAAAGACTTATAGATACCTACATAGCTTCTCCAGCAATAAGACAAGAACTAACTTGTTTCACGACAGGTTCTACTCTACCAGTTACACAACTTGGCGAGTTCGTGTGACAGTTATGGCTTTAAAAAACAAGATTAAATGTCCCAGTCTTTGTAATTTATGCTTCTCTATAATTAGTTACATACTTCTCTTTCAAAAGCCCCACAACAGGGCTCCACTTTCTTGGAAACTTGGTCTCATTGATATGCCGCCACTTGTCATTAACTAAATCTGACGCCGATGCGTTGACGATCTTCAAAAATCCGCAAGTCTCCGTGTACGAGCTCACCAACAGCTGTTCGTAAAAGTTAGGCACGAAGTCTTGGAAACACTTTTTAACTTCGTACAGTGAGCTGTTGATGTCTTGCGCGTGCTGGCGTGTTTTGATTTCGACTATTTTCGTGAGACTCTCCTGCATTGTTTCATTGAAACTGTAAAACGAACAACATAGTAATCACATATACGGAACAGTGCGTCACATATGAGGATTAGTGCATCGCATATGAGGATTAATGTGTCGTATACGAGGTGTATTGTGTCACATGTGGGATCGATGTGTCACGTAGTGTTACATGCTAGGTAATATATGTCACATACGAGGATCAATATGTCACATACGAGAATCAATATGTCACATACGAGAATCAATATGTCACATAAGTGGATCAATGTGTCACATACGAGAATCAATGTGTCACATAAGTCGATCAATGTGTCACATACGAGGATCAATATGTCACATACGAGAATCAATATGTCACATACGAGAATCAATATGTCACATAAAAGTATCAATGTGTCACATAAGTCGATCAACGTGTATCACACGAGGATCAATATGTCACTTACGAGAATCAATATGTCACATTCGAGGATCATCGTGTCGCATAAGTGGATCAATGTGTCACATACGAGGATCAATATGTCACATAAGTGGATCAATGTGTCACATAATAAGTGGATCAATGTGTCACATACGAGGATCAATGTGTCACACTTTTGTGGTGTGTTTATTATGGGATGAGTTACCTGCACTATGACGACTGCTAGAAAAGCATACGTACAGCACAGCCTGGTGCAGAATGCAGTGCGCGACCGCCACCTCATCCGGTAGCTCGTTGAGACATTTCTCCACGGTGTCAAAATGCCGTGTGTCGCGAAAGTTCTTTATCACGCTGTGAAACTGTTCCCTTATTTCCTCCAGTTTATCCACTGGGTTGAGCAGGCAGTGCTCTGTAATGTCTATAATCTGTAAGTTTATAAAATACCTATCTAATAGTTGAATGAGGGCGTCCGTCCTACATGTTTTATTTGTACACCAAGCCTAACAAACAGCTATTAAAGGTAAGTGGTCACTGTAATCAATATGGCCGACACCAAGCACAATTAAATACAATACAATGCCTGCAAATAATAAAGTGATTTACGAAAAAGACTCGTGACGTCGATAGAACATTTGCATACTATTCGGTCTTGTCGCTAGATGGCTCTCCACGTCTTCTGAATCACGCCAACAAAATTCCTAAGTAGTTCAGGTTAAGGGGTTGCAATAATATCTCATTGCTATACGCCAGCTCGGCCTCTATGGGGTTCGCGAATCTCTAAGGGCGAGCAATCTAACCTAACCACCTTCTAGGGCTTCTTTAGCGGAGTTTCGGGCCGACTTTCGGGTCACGAAAAATTGAAATTCCGTACAAAAAAATATAAATAAGGAAGAAGGAAACTTAGGAAAGGAAACCCATTTTTAATGTAAGGTAATTTTTCGACTTTCGACACCAATATGACATAATGTTGCAATGAGCAATTGAGCTATAATCAACAATAATAAATCAATTTACACTTCATCATTATAACACAATAATTTTAACAAATTTATCAACTATTTTTCTTAAATCAACTATCTTTATACTAATAATTATTATATAGATTGAAATTGTACTTACATCTTCAACAGTGATCACATAGTTAGTGAAATCTTTGAAATACTTTATTTTGTAGAATTTTATGATGGCAGACCTGAGCTCCTTGGACATTTCCTCGTTCAAGAAATGGACTAAATCCAGGAAAGTGTCAATGGCTTGTAAGGCCTTTCCTTTCAATTTATCGTAATTGCTAAGACTTAGCGTAAATAGTTTCTTGGCCTCATTGTAAGCTTCAGAAACTAATTGATATTTAGGATCGATTTCAATTGACGTGGTACTTGTACACTACAAAAAAAAGTAACAATCGTTTTTTAAATAAAGTAGAAGACAGTCTTTAAAATAAATAAAAATTTACTTACTAGACATATAAATAAAAAAAATAGTACAATTCTAATGCCATTCTTTACTTCGGAAGTCATTACATTACACATTACTAACATGAATCATAGTAAGACAAGAAAAGAATTAAAGCAAGAACGAATATTTTGCATAAGTACCTAGAAACCTATAAAAAGCTAGTAGTAAATGTTCCCGCCGTAAAACTCTGTTCTATTGCATACACAATGCAGGATTTTAATTGATTTTCGAAACAAATGCATTTTTTAAATTACTTGATTCATTATTCTACTAGATTGCTATACATACTCATAAAATTAAATTATTAAATTTTTTATGTATACTATTCGGCACGCGAGCTTGATACTGGCAATATAAAAAATAAATGAATCGGTACCTATTTGGTACCAAACATAACAAACGTGCGAGATTATAACGGGACAACACTTTTAGGGAAAAAATATAAATCAAAATGCTGGGTAAAAACTTTTATTTGTGAGTAGCATAGTAATTATACATTATACTAGGTACGATTTAGTAATAATATTAGTGCCTAATGATTACATAATAATATACTTTTAACACACACAACACGCTAACGACAGCTGTCATTTTCCACACATTTTCTGTCAACAACATGTCACTCATAAAATTCATAACATATGTATATGTACTAGAATAAAATAAAACTGATGAGCCTAGATGCATTACCACAGACAAATAATTATTGTCAAAAAAATATTACCTAATGGTTTTTTCATTGATGCCAGAGTCAAAACTGGACCAAATTAAAATGGGACCATATGGGAAGTATGTACCAGTTTTCAAATAAATAAGAATAATCAAAATCGGTTCACGCGAAAGGTCTGAGGTGACAATCATAAAAAATATTGTAGAATTGAGAACCTCCTCCTTTTCTGAAGTCGGGAGAACATTTGATTGTTGGACCAATTAGATAGGTACCAGTCTTTATTTTGAGGTGAGTTAAAAAAAGTGAGTTTTATACTAGTAATGACGATGTTATGCAGGTGTCAGCTGTCCCTCTTTAACTCTGGTACCAACAGTTTAGTGTTCTGTGGGTACTAATGACCAGCCAAAATTATTACGAGATCACGAGTACAGAAAATGACTACAGTATACAGACTATACAGGATACAAATACGTACAGGAAATAATGAAATTTACAATTAACAACTTTTAATCACATTGCATTCGTTTATACACTTTCAAAGTACACGGGTATTTTTTTTATTTATGGATGTACCACATCCCTGGATCCCCCGTTTACTGTCCTTTATTATATCATACAACATTCTATCAGTCAGTGTTACAACCGCATAGAGTATGAAAGAGAACGGATAGTATTTTATTCCCAACGCATTAAAGGCATTAAGTAAAAAAAAATTTACTCATCACTAGATGTACCCTGCGGTTTCACCAGCATTAAAAAATTTAACGTAATGCTCAATAGTCTATAACTTTTCTAAAATAAAAGTAGCCTAAGTTACTCCTTATTACATCAGCTTCCTGCCAATAGAAGTCCCTCAAAATAGGTCCAGTCATTTCAGAGATTAAGAACACAGACAGACAAAAATTGGAAAAAAAATTATTTTGGTGTATGTACTGTATGTATGTATATCATATATGTATAGTATTCAATATTACAAACAGACATTCCATAAAATATTTTTTTTTCTATAAAATATATAGACAAGGTACCTATGCAGTGGATGAACGTCAAATAATACAGTACATCGGCTTTAGGCGCCCTTTTGGCTGCGGCCGGGAGACAACAGCCGGCGGAAAAAAACTCTCGACACTCCTTTAAAATCAAGTGTATAAATTACAAGTTAATTAAATATCAAATTATGCATTGAACACTAATGTAATAAAAAAACTATGATAAATTATGTTGACATAGTTATTAAACATCTATATTATATTATAACTTATCAATATTATTATTTTCATACCAATTGAAGCGGACTGGTATACAACGCAACAATTTGAGCTTCATATTGTGTCTGCATCTGAAAAAAATTATTAAAAAAATGTATTGCAAGCCGCTCCCAATTGTTTAGACTAAAATGTAGGCTTAAATGATAAATTTAGGCTTAAATGACAAATATATTTGGAGCAGATAATTTTCAAATTATGCTGATGAACGCAAATAAAAGTGAAACGGTTTAATGAGTGGTTTTAACGAGTTTTAGTCTACTGCTAGTGTCGGTGTATCACCATTGTGAAACTTGTGACCACAATTTACAATAGATTTTCAAATACTAACCTAAACTTTAAATATACAATTAGACAACCTAGGCCTAACGAAACCTAATTATTAGAATCAGGCTGCGTCAGATTGGATTTCATTTCAGAGTTTGTCTTTCAGAAATAATGCTTTAATTTTGGTACTGTTTACAAAGTTAGCTGACAGCTTGTAAGCTCACTGCTGTCCATTAGATCTTTCATAGCTTGACAATATGGCATTAGCCTAGCCTAGCCTAGCCTATGAAAAGAACCTAGAAACATTCCGTTCTTAACCTAATCATCGTTGAAGAATGTTGAATTGAAGTGAACATACCTTATTGGTCCACTATCAATCCTTATGCAGGAACTTGTTGAACGCCCCATACGAAGTCTCCAAATCGAAAACCAGCTGTCTGACTTGGCCCTCCGACAGTTCATCAGACGCTGACATCTCAGACAATTTGTCCAGCCATTCTTGAACCTGATGATAGGGAAGTGATATAGTCAAGTAACATGGCAAATAGTGATGGGGAGCAGCCACCGAGAGTCACTGTAACCTAGGAGTACCCACTTCCACCCTCAAAAAAAGTAGTAATTATGGATAAAAATTAATTGAATGTGATAGACCTTCAGCTTCCCCTCAAAGTCCTCCGGCAGCATGGCCAGTCTATCCATGGTGTCGCGCAGGTCCCTCAACTCCGGCTGGATCATGTCCATAGCGCGAAACTCCAGTCGAAGCTTGTCCATCAGTGTGATGAAGAGCTGATAACAATGGTTTAGCTTTATGTTGGGCTATTGTAGGAAACACGGGCTAAGATTGGTTAATGTAAACTCCAACACGAACCAAAGTAGGGATGTACATGATGTGTTTAGGAAAGGGGGGAAGGTGTCAAACCGAATTTCACGACTTTTGACCAAGTGAGAGACAGGGTGAAACAATTGCTAAAATCACTTCACTTAATGGACACCCTCTGATAAATCCGATATTGTTGTTGAGAATTGCTATTGCTAATTGAGAGTTGTCGAAATGCTAGTAAAAATTATTAAATAACTAGCACAGTAATGCAACTTCACTTACAGACACAATCTCAGCAATGTATTTGTTGGTGTTACCCTTATCATCTTTTATAAGGTTTGGTTTGTTCTCTCTTATCCTCTCCAGTGCTGCGGGGCAGTCCAGCTGGAAAAATTGATATCTTGGATAAGCTGATATTTTCATTAATACAAATTGTCAAATCGCACAAAGGACTTCTGACCAGGTTTAAAGACTGTCAATAACATCCAGGAGCAATGGCATAAAGTGCCCTTCGAAGCACGGAAGCACTCATGAAATTTGCCACTAGCGGTCACCCATATGAGTACCGGCTGCACCCATGGTTGATTAACGTTTCAAATGTGACTGTGGTCTACACTACCAGCATGGCTGCGCATGCTTCAAGTCATACTAAGCCTACTAAGACTATAAATTTTTATGCACTAAGTACTACTGGAGAGGATACCAAATTAACTCACTCTAAACTTGGTGACAAAAGCTTCGATATTCGGGAACTCGTCGCCCTGGACCTGTTTGAAGGCTACACGGTACTGCACAAGCAGTCGGCTGCACGCTGCTGTGTATTCCTGTGCGCGCACACAGTCCCGCATGTACGCTTTCTCCAAGTGTTGTAAAGTGCTGACCACAGCATACAGTTCTGCCATGTTGTCATGTCTGGAATATTGAAAAAAGAAATAACAGTGAAATGTAGTGTAAAATAACAAATGATTTACATTTTTGTACCTGTTATATAAAATTGTGAACTCAAATATTTGCCTTTTACCCTTTTTATGTCTCACTGCTGGGCACGGGCACAGAAGCGAAGGCTGTCTGGCTAAGTTTATCAATTAACCCAAAGAAAAATCAGCCAGAAAACTACATTATTTACTATGCACTTAATCTTTCATCTGATATTAGGAGTATGTTCTAATAATTTGATAATATATTGTGTCTTATTCATTAGCAACGCTCACTTATGAGTCATCAAAAGAACTTTAAACAAAATATGTTTATATGTGTATCTTTTTGTGTTTAGCAAAGATATTACAGAACGTAGCCGAAACTCACTTTTCACGCTCTCGTGCATTCCTGTAAAGCTTGACTTCTTCGTACAGTTCCGGTCTTGTGTCTGAAACAGTGAAACAACCAGCTAAAATGTTGTTCTTTCAGAGAAAACAAAGATGTGAAATATTATTTTGTAGCACTCATTACCTTGCATTATGGTTTCCGTTTACCGTTTAATAATCTTAGTTGTTGCAGATAGCTATAAGAAAATTATTTGATGTTCCGTAATTATTTAATTCAATGGGCAAGAACAAGTTTAATTTTCTTTAATTTGGCAAATAATAAAATAAGCCAAAGGACAGCCAAAATCGAAATGAAATGACATTTATGATATGACAATCGTATCGAGACGACAGCAGTCAGTTGACAGTTAAATTGTCAATGTTCGTAAGCCAACCAGTTGACATTTTATAATTTTTTACACAGATTAAGGATCATAGAATGAATACTATACTAGCAACCACAGTCGGAACATGCTTCGCATCATAATCATAATTTTTTTTTCGTTCTAATTGCCTACAAAATATAGTCAAATCAAAAACCATGGAGAAAAGAATAATTAACTATAATATGGTATTTAATTCCTTCCCCCTTTAGGTATTCTCGATAATATGTCTTGTGTGTCACATATTATTATGAAAATAAAATCTGTAGGCTGAATGTTTTATTACTAATGTAAGTAACAAACGGTTGCTATTTAAAAAACTCGTCTGTCTTGTTTGTGATGACGTAATCGTCCAATATGGCGGATGACGCGAGGTTACCCTGCCTCCCGCGACCCTCTCATTTCGTAGTTTCTTCGGTCAGGGAACGCGACTGCCACTCGTCTCGAATGATTTCACTTTGCGATGAATGAAAATAATACTCGCGTCGCATAGCCCATTGCGCGAATTGTTCACAGAAACTCCAAACCTGGACGTAGTAAAGTTGTATGTGCGGTAGTGATTTGAAAAGGTGGATTCGTGGTGTTAGTGTACCAGTTCTCCTTTTTGCTTTTGCATTATTGTGAACTACAACTCATGTTTACGTGCTAAAATAGTAAATTGGTGAGAAATTCAAGTTCTTCAGGAGTTCAACTCGCCGTTTAATGGGATCTTGTTGATCTACAGGTAAGTCTAGTGAATAAGTTGAGTTGGAGTTTCGAGGAACGGTAACTGGTTTTATACCTGCGAACCGTTTCATTTGCATATTATGCCGCGGGATAGCTCCGTGCTGTTATTAGAGGCTTTATTTTATCTTATTCTTATAACGTAGAGAGTAGTAGTAAGTGAAATGTTTACATTCGTTATTTTTTCTTATTGGAACGCGGTGGGCTGGTAGGGCGCGGCGGTCTTGCCCCACTTTTAGTACACAGTAGTACTCGCTTGTCACGTATGTACCATGACCATGTTTGCTCTTATTGCATGCATACTTTGCGCCAACTGCCGCTAATAACTTAAAATTACACCTGCTAGGAGACGTCGACATGTTTCGTAAACATGATAACACGACATAGGTATTTGAAATTCGAACGAATACTAGAAAGACTGCTTTTTTATTTTTATAGTGTACATTGATAAGAGTGTGTTGTGCCAAGATAAATATTAAATTATTGAAGACTTAATTATAATATTATGAATATTAATTCTTAAGAAAAGATAACATTGCTTGTAGGTATTATGAATTTGTAACAAGTTGTAAAAATGGTAAAAATGTTTCAGAGAAATATATTTTCCTGGTCTCTGCTTTGTAATCATCTTTAAATATTTACCATAATGATTGTGCTGCTAAAGTAGAGAGGGATTGCTTACAAGACATAAGTGGTTATATTGATAATAATATGCTAAGGCTATACACTTGGCTTGAAGCCAACATCCTAAAAAGATACATCAGAAGTCATGGTATTGACTATATAATTGAATGGAACAATGCATATTCTTGTTTTTGCAATCAACAATGCCTTGTAAAAAACTTGCTTCACTACATTAATTATAAGCATAAGTGCAGGTAATTGTCATTGACTTTGTGTAGCTTGATAATTAGTTTTTTATATT
>DWQK01004752.1:0-10154 GCA_018231225.1 Noctuana stator | reverse complement strand
CAAACTTCGCAATATCGGTACTCAGTCTAAACCCTAAGATAAAATTCAAATTGAAACTAGAAACACTACGAAAATATAGCACGATTATTTTATGTAGTAGCAGCTAAAACCAATTTTAATAAATTCATAAAGGGTCATAATTAAGTTTGTCATACTTGCTCACGAACGTGGTGAGGCGACATTTTTCTGCGATATGTTGAGTACATTCATATACGAGTATCTCTCTCTACTGTGTTCTTCATTACAGACTCACTTTGTGCTTAACGCGCTTAGAGGCTTAATTTGGGAAGGTTAATTACACGACGATGGCCCCTAAGCTTTGACTGTTCAACGTACCTATAGCTAAGTATTATATGAGAATATAAAGTAGGCGGCTTAAGAATGTCGTTTCATCATTACCGTGTGTGCGAGGACCCTAAAAAACTATTCGGATGTTTGTAAAAATTATATTTGTAAACAAGTTAAAAGTTTAATTAATGTGATAAAAATGTTGTTTATACTCGTAGTAGATTTAATTTTGGGTGATTTGAAACTCTATAAACCACACGTTTTTCTTTCATTCATTAATTACACAATAGATATAACATTATCGCCTAGAGCGATGTTTTACAAACAACCATAGTGGTGGTGAGACCGGCAGCGATACATTAAAGTATGTTTTTTAAATTAAAAACAACAGAATATTAGAATATTTATGAAACGGAAAATTTATAATAATGTAGTAAATATAATATTTTGGAAACTAATATATAAGACGATGCATGAAAAAGTATTATATAAAACGAATAAAAATGGAACGACAGAGTGAGATAGGAATAAAACAAGAGAGAGTGTGGAAGGTCGTCATGGGAGATGGTTGAAGAAGTTCAAAAAGAAATCTAAATAAGAAGAAATAAATGTTTATTTTGACTCGAACCTACAGGTATGCTTATCGTTTCATCAGTAACAGCAGCCACTGGGACACGTCACGATAACAATACTTACTTATTGTGTATGTCTAAGATTACACAATGATATCATAAAAGATATATTATAATATTATACATTTCTTAATGTCGGCACAATTTTAGTATCATAATTTTACCTATTTGATTATCCTCTTTGATTTGATCAATAAATTAGTTACGCAGGTGTCAATTTTTTTTTAAGCGTAGGTATGCGTTGTCAACCACAACTCACTGCGATATCTATGTACAATTGATTGATTGATTTATTTATTTATAGTTTGCCAGAACGGACATATTGTCTAATTACACTAGCTGACTTAAAACATGACATATTAAAGCAATAAAAAAATACGCAAAATTACACAAAAAATATACACAAAATTAAATTAAATTACAAACATCATAAAAATAATTATAACATGAATACGTAAATAAATGTGTGTCAATTAAAATTATAATTAATAATTACAAAATGAAGCAAATTAATGACAATTATAATAAAACAACAATTGATATTACATAAATGGCAAAGAGATCGACAAATAAAACCTAGACATACAAAAATGCATTTACATAGATACGGTGCCCTCAATCCCGCCTGGTCCGCATAACAATGAATGGTATTGATTGGCAAGCAGCCATTGATTGCAGGTGGCCAAAGCTTGGCTTGAAAATGTTGGCTCAACTAAAGAAAAGTCAAACTTACTGTGTGTGTTTATTATGAACTCGTTAACTACATAATTTCTTGATAATGTGTGGTTGAGTTAGAGGATAGTGATACCTTCTGGGTCGAATTGTTTAAGCTTTATCACCTAGCTACATTTTACACATACACTTACGCAAAATTGGTATTCCTTGCTTAAGATTTAACACAATTGGAGACTTCACTCATAGCAATGTATTTTACTACATGTACATATAATAAGCTTATTATATGAACGTGTTGTCTTTCCGACTTTCAGATGCATCTAAATACTTATATGTAATAAAAAAAGTTTTAGAATTACATATTTCAACTTGTATTTGCCCCCTTTCTCTATTCCTGGTTTTCAAGTAAATGTCTATTAACTTTTACATGTTCGTTAGCCACATTTGTAATACAAAGGATAAATAAAGATCTTTTCTCTGTTTTCTTATTTAAACCTAAATAAAACAATAAAAAAAAACCATCAGTTACATAGAAAAAACATTTCATCACTTTAGGTAATAATTGCTATCGCTTAACGAAACATCTCGGGGTTGTTAAGGCCACATCCCCGCAATTTAACAGATCATCCGAGCACAAGAACAATTTATAGGATGCCGCCGATAATAGTTGTAAGCCGATTAGTGAAATTAGTTCGCAGTTTCGCCAGACCCGCGCTGACCTTTACAATTTTCGAAAAGCCGTGTACAACACGTTTATGTATCGGGAATTTGCCAATTTCTTAATTAGAAAGGATGGTAAAAGTTATTTGTTAATTGAATGTTGTCATAACAACTTACCCGCGTATTTTTAAATAAGTAATACCTGCCTCTGGTCGTGGTCGCCACGTTAGTTTCTTGACTGACGCTAACATATAAATTTGATTTAGTTTTTTGGTGATTGTAAGACTTGAAATGAAAATACTAATTTGATCAATGATGATAAAGAAGAATTTTTATCTACACACCTAACCTAGACCGAGAACAGAAAATTGTAATCATAATTTAAGCACCTGACCCGCAAGAAATCGAATTCAGTATTGTAACACCGCATGGGTCGTTAAAAAATTGTTTTAAGTTTTTTTTGGGAAAACAGCATCCAAACAAGCATTCAGGCTACTTTGATGTTAAGTAGTACTAAAACCTTATGTACTGCACTTAAATATATCCATCTGAATTGACTCTCCAGTCGACAGCATAAACGATTGGAAATAGTTTAGCTCCAAAATGGATTTTCGTACGTGAGCATAGCTTTCGACTTGAACGAATTTGCACACGATCGATGCATATATTCGACAGCAAACATCAGTTTTCGCTTAAAGTTCTTAGGTTGTACACTGAATACCTACTGCGTAGGTAATACGGTATACGGTGTAACATTATACTTACTGTGACTAATAAATTGATCATCTAAGGGTTTAGTTATAATGGGTATTTGAGCGCGTAAATGATATAATTTAAGATGACATGTATTTATAAATAAGTTTAAAGGTACATGTTTAAGGGTACAAGTACGGTACATGTTAGCCTATAAAATTATTATGCAAATCTCCAACTAAATATATCTCCGTACAAAATATTATTGTTATAAAAATTGGAATTTTCTGTCGTAACATTATACCTATTCATACCGTTTATTCATAGAGCACAAACTATAACTATAAACGTGGTAAATACAACAAAACGCCATATCGAAAGGATGACTTATTGAAAGAATAAATCATTAATTGCATTGATATAATAGTCTCATTATTTAAAACGTTCTTTCCATTTAAAACAATACGGGAGCCGTCTGCAAGTAATCATGGTTGACCGATGAACGATAAATAAATTAACGATTTTATTTAGTGCGGGCGTTTCACAGTCAGTTCGCTCATTAAAATTATTCGCGCCCAGTCATCCATAGCGGAACTGTCAGCGGTTCTCTTTAACACTATTATGGATAATTTTCCAATTTCAAATACAAGCACTTTATCGACTGATTGCGGTTGCTACCACTTTATATTGAATTCCGTCAATGCCAGATGGCACAAGAACGGCTAAAAATGTAACAGAAATTATATTACATTAGATTGCATGTCGATAAAATTTATTTAAGAATTCACTAATGTTTCCTGACGCCGATGATCAATATTAACTTATTAAAGTACTGAATCACCTTACGTTGAAACAAAGTCTTCGATTTGGACTTCTCAAGACATAATCCATTTTATCCGTTTGACATTCAAGGAATTCACAAACTCCATCAAATTCATAAATAACGATTCCTAAAGCAAGCTGATTATTTTTTTATACATTATAATGCAACAACCTGCCTACAACATTACGCTAATGTTATGCCTAAGAAACCTAATTATTATGCTAGAGCTAAGCGGATGTGTATTTATGCAAATCAAGTATCAAGTAGGCAAATTCCTTTTACGTACGTTATACATATAGGTATATACAGATTGCATCACTGATGTGTAAGTAGTTTTGGATGTATCAGAAATCTGTTTCGGCATTGATTGCCGCATAAATAAGATGCATGCAATCAGGATGCAGTACTGATATACTGCAAATAATCATCAATTATTCTGAAGATGACAATACGGTGTAAAATTATCACCGTAACACCAAATTGAATAGCCGTGAAATTGCAGACGAATTGAAATGTTAACCTACTTCTATAAAAGAAGGTTAATTCGACACACAGGTAAGTATTAAGCATTTAAATAATATTAATGAAGCAAAAATCGTGTGAATAACACGATAATCTATGAAATTTTATTATTATGCATGTATGAGTATGTCTGCTTATCCACACATTTCTCTGAAACTTTTAATCAGATTGTGACCATTTTGTATTTATTAGCTTACATTAACTACAACTTAGGGAACAGTGTAAGTTTATTTAAAATCTGCCCATCTACCTGCTGGTGCAGTGACAAAGTGAAAACATTGCGAAACCTTAGTTGGATTCTAGTACATATAAAAATAGCGGAATTCCAGACTAATTTCTAGACTTCAATATACATAAAATAGATCAATCAATCCATTTTACGGATGATCTGTGTTGCAATATTTCAACACAATGCAATAAACATGTAACGTCGGATGCACGGGATTCACTCGCAAAATGACATGTAAACTAACCTAATAAACCAGTCGGCGAATTTATTATCGCCTCCATATTTCGTTGCAGATAACAACTGGGCTTCAGCCGAAATTGTGCGTTGCATTAACGAGAACAATATTGCATAAATTTGATATTTTCGTTTTAAGTATAATAAATTCATTAGTAATTCCTATTTGGTGATAATTAATTCGTTATTGTACACCCATTTAATAATGAAGATTTTCATATAAAATACATACAATGATCCCTGCAATTGGTCTCTTTCTATATAAGTAGGTATATTAAAATATACGTATTTAAAATTTGTTTGGAACAAGATTAATAATAACACGAGCTAAATGCCTTTGATACTCTTTTCTTTCTCTTCAACACTGTTGTCTAATATAAAAAAAAAACATTTTCAAACTTCAGTTCCAATTTACATCCTGACATTTACGCCAGTTTTACTTGCGGTACTTAACAAAATCCTTGTGGGCAAGGAAAAAGTTTAACAACTTTAGCCAACTCAGATCTAAGCTTGAGTCGGTCCCTCGCGGCCTATGATTGCTTTGGGATGGTTAAATGAGTAAGTTGGATAAGTACACAAGATAATATACTTACTATTTTAGGATAAGTATAACAACCTCAAATATTTTTACTTATTAGTTATAATAATTACATAGCGCAGATAGCCCAATAGTAGATAGTAAATCGCAAACGATCTCACATATTTAATCTTAAGGTTTATAATAATAATAATTTATATAAAGACATATTTTATATAAGAATACCTACTGGATAGTCAAAATAAATGTATTATCGCTACTGCAGGTTTTCGTAGCTCTTGTAAATATTATTGCAAGGTAAATATATGAAGGGAAGGAGCCGACCATTATAAAAATAAATCCGATAAAGCCAATTTTTTTGTAAAATAAGATTACTCACTGTGTTTGTGGGGATGGCAAATCGCCTTAGCCAAGCTCGTCTTATTGGCGCGTCTCATAAAAATGTAACATGATTTTGTTGCGTCGGGAAGTAATCATGTTCGAGTAGCTCTTAGTGTTAATATAGTACTTAAATATGACAGACAATCCCAAGGGCTTAGGCCATAGTCCACCACGCTGGCCCAGGAGCGAGTTGGTAGAGTGGTTGTAATCTGATTACCATAGTTTATAAATCACGAACATCAGAGAAATCATAAGTAGATTTTGAAACATCTATCGGAAACACTTAATTTAGTTTCAAGTTTATCCGTAAAGTTATTTTCTTTAAACTCAAGATCCCAAACTTTAACTAACTTATCCTCGCAGTAACTAGTGTTGTGATGTTTAAAATCTAAACTGGGGGTCTATTCTCTACACACTGTCCGTAGATTTTATTATACATGCAGACTCTCGGGCGTTAAATTGTCTCTAAAACTAATAGACACAAATATAATAATTATATTAGGTATTGAACTTTAGATAGCGACGTAGTCCTATCAGACATTTTGGATGGATGAGTTGCTATTCCTGAGGACTAACAACCGTTTCCAGTATTCATCCACATTTTGCATAATTAAGGTAGCTAAAGGTTTATCTGTTCTGTGGACTCGACTATAAATGAACTACTATTTAGTCATTTTACTTTTGATGGCACTAAGTTGTAGTATTGAAAAATTCAAATATATAGGAAAGGGTTCGAAACACAATTCGAAAATTGATTTATGAAGTTATAGAGTAGACCCATCAAGTCTCAACTGAAGTTGATCCCGAGTGAGCCATGCTACCAGTATGATTGCTCGGGGATCGTAGATTGCGTTACGCAGTAACTTGAAAACCGGACTTTGCTGACTTACTGAAACATTAATTAACCCGCTTTAAACGTTTGCAGGCTACACTTAACTTTAAAGTCGCGGTGAAAGCAAAAAAATTTTTTGGTGAAAAGGTCAAAAGTCACTGCGAAAACCGAGCTATAAGAGTTTAATATTATTTCTCACTTTTTAGCTAAAACACAGTTTTGAAATTATGAATAAAATAATTTTCAGACCAAGAAGGGTTCATTAACTCTACTGGCTATATGGACGGTGGATAATAATATGACACTAAGGCTTTATAAATTTACCTGATGTTAATAACGTAATTTTGTTCGAAATTTATTATCTACAACTATTATTCATTTTAATTACTTCGACTGATTAATCATAAACAATTTGCAGTATGTTAACAGTATATTAATGATATGTATCCAACTAATTAGTTATTCTGTTTAATTATATTTAATACAAAAGATTTTAGCGCGCATAGACCCGGGCTATTGGTAAATTTCATGCGCGCTTCCGTACTTCCGGTTTTTATTAACAAATAACATTCATTCATTCACCTAGTTGGGGGTCCTCTGGGCAGTTTTACAGCATCCGACATAGGTTGGCCACAAGCTCGTATCTCCAACAATCCGCATTTGAGCGTAGTGAAGTATGCTCCAAACCTTCCCCGATTGTTGGAAGAGACACCAGTGGGTTATACAAGAGGTCGAAAGTATGCTTTTGATGTTACGATTATAATTATATAGATAAGGAAGTCTGTATAATATTCATAATAATATTATTATATGCAAAATAATTGAAATACTCCGTTCTACCGGTGTCGATGAAAATTATTTCTTTTTTTTTCTTTCATTACTTTTATATTTTTGTACTTATAGCGGAAGCATTTGAATGAGCTATAACCATGTAATAATATACTTAAAAGTACCTAACATTGGATAATAATATTATACCTTTGTGGATATTCTAATTTCTTAACATTATGATCACAAAATACTTTAACACTTTGAGGACAAAGGTGGTGGGCAAGTCTAAACAAAAACTCTACCGGAATTAATGAATACGTAATTATGTAAAGTGTAACCTTTTGTAGAAAAAATGCACGTGTGTCAACGAAAAAGATCAATTAAAATGTTAATATGGGTTTGATGCGCTGCATGAATATATTCCTAGGGGATTTAATTTTAAAACTCAATTTACGGCTGAGATGGTAATTAACTTAAATTTCACAATAATGAATTCCCTTTTACTCGATTAACTTTCCTGAAATATCTGAAAGCATTTAATTTAAATTTCGAGAACTGTCTTATTGGGAATGCAAGAAACGTAAGTGGCTTATGAATCAAATTTTGAAATTAAAGAATTGACAGAGTTACAAACATACAATAAAGAACAGACGAAATGAGAAACTCCTTTTTTAAAGTAAGCTAAAAAAAGTTGGAGGACAACCTCTGTCCTCTACAGACGATCACATTTTGCAAAGGAACCGTACGCTCCACTAACGAAATTAATCTGAGAAACTTGTATCTCGTATGGTATAAACGAATATATTTGAACAGTATGTTTGTACATGATTGTAGTTGTAGATCTACTAGGATTCACGTACATGCATCTCGAGCATATATTTGTGGGAAATTCAAGTTTCCTACATTTTTTGCTAAGAAAAGTGAACTCTGATTCTGTTTTTTCTTATAATTAATCAATTAAAAGATTTAAAAAACTTATTTAAAAAAATTGTAACAAGCACTTCACAACGCATCCGGATAGGGCATCTGTGATCGTACAAAGATACATTGATTCTCCTATTTAAAGATGCTTCATAGATATTAAATGACTAACTACGCCAAACGAAGAAATGATGTTGGTCTTATCAAACTTTTCACTACGAATCACAAATCAACAGCTCACTGAATCTCAAGTAACAAATCAATCCTAGATGTAAATAAAATTTTAAATCGTAACCACTAAATCGCGAAGATTAAAACCTAAACAAAAAAATTACGCTTAGGTAAGTCATGCGAAATGAAATTTTTATAAAACTTATCACAATTAACTATAATTATAATTAATTTTAATTATAATTAATTATTAATTAATTTTAATTATAATTATAATTAAGTTTAATCCAGTTTTACATCCTCAATTATAATTATAATTAAGGATGTAAAAAATCCTTTTCCATTCGGCTGCAGGCGTGTGCGTATGAATGATAACTTATCCATGTAGCCGACCAGTCATTATTTGTAAAACAGCGCTGCAAATTACAGCAAAACATGACGAATGAAGTTTTAATGCTTCGGGCAGAAGGCTTTGTTAATTCCCTGCGAAGCGAGCGAGTAATTAAATAATTCCCGTACAAAAACCACCCTGCTCGTCGTCCTCTTGAATAAGTTACTGATAACACTTCAGCGACGCACTAGTAACGGTATTTTTACAAAACCATGTTTTTTAATTAAAAATTGCACTAATTTAAAACGATTCGGCTTGTCATTTTTTATCTGTGTATTTCAGGATTAATGTACCTAATCGCCTTAAGTCCTTCCTGTGTTTTTACATTTTGTAAAACTATTAAACTGACTTCAACTCGTAAGTTTAAATGGATTTGGTTCATTGTTAAATGTATTTCAAAACTTAAAATAATGTTCCTGTACTAGACTTTAAAAATGAGGCGCTGCTACGTACCTAATTGATTGGGTAACATTTTTGTGAAAACCTTAATTCGACAAGCCTATAGAATTTTCCGCAATTACGGAAATCTTATAACCGCTCATAGAATCTTCAACAAGGTTTAAAAATAAATTAGTACTTACCTAACTGTATTATAAAATTGTAAAAATATGCACATCTTTATGATATTCACGGAGAACATTGGTTTTCATTGTAATTTCTTAGCATTTTTAGTTAACTAAAAAGCCAAGGGCAAATTACTGTAACAAAGGATTGTATTTACTTACTAAGTAATTAAAGAGGCTTTACAAAATCTAGGCATGTTACTAAAATAATAAAAGTCATGTTTACTTTAAAATAATGTAGTTTGAAAAATATTTTGCATATAAAATAGCGTAGGCAAGCAAGCAAAAATTTGTGGAAAATTTTTATAATATTATATTTTTATAATATTATAAAAAGTTAAATATTCCGAGAAATCTACATCATTATGGTAGCTTATTATTAAACTCTTGCTACTGAGCCTTTTATTCGATTCAATCTTTGAAAAACATTACAATTGAACTACTTTTTCTTGGGGGTTGGTTTTTTAAAAATATTAAAACATTTTTTAATCTAAAACATTTATTATCTGATTGATAATTATAACCGACTTCATAATTGTCGCGCACATATTTATTGCAAATATGCAAGACTTATAATATGGTTTTCTTATGGAGGCCATTGTCAAAACTGAACCAAATTTCAATGGGACTATACTGGAAAAAAATAATCATCAAAATCCGTTCAGCCAGTTAAAAGTTAAGAGGTAACATCTATACTAATATTATAAAGCTGTAGAGTTTGTTTGTTTTTTTGAACGCGCCAATCTCTGAAGCTACAAGTCAGATTTGAAAATTTTTTTTGTGTTTGATAGCTACATTAATGAGGAAGGTTATAGGCTATCAAGCGTTAC
>DWQK01004751.1:0-10155 GCA_018231225.1 Noctuana stator | reverse complement strand
TGATTGGAAAAAATGCGTCATCAAATATTGGTGCACCTAACAAAGTTAAATTTCCTTTATTTAAAATTTTAATGTCTTTAAATTTTATTGTTTATTTAGATGTAAGTTTTTTGTGTTTCGTTAATTACACTTAAATAGGTTATTCATACAAAACGTTTACATTATAAATCTTACAAAACATAATCTGCTATGAACGGGAGTTGGTAAGAATATGACCTAACTTAAAAAATTCTTTATTTTTACGTATATTCATTGTTGGTGATAACCTATAGAATTTACTAGTACCTGCCCATATAACATACTATAGTAACGCTTCACACTCACTGCCAAATATTAGGATTGCTGTGTCGTTGATGTCATAGACACATACAAAACAATTACACAAACACCCAGACTAGGAACAGAAATCTAAATTCATCATTTAAATTTCTGCCTCGACGGGAATCGAACCCAGGAACATTGGCACGGTAAGCATTAGACCACACGGGTCGTCAACTATGTATGGTTAACAAACACGTAGCTACATACGTGCATACTTGAAATGAAATTCGGTACACCGAGCAACTACGCAAGTGGTACAAACTTCATTAGAGCGGGTGTCAAAGGGCCGTAACGCAATTACACACTGGGCGCTCTTGTGCACAGTTGAGACACATCGAGTCGACACACCTCTATACGTACCACAGAACTGAGAGAGAGGAAAGATGAAAGGAAATGCCTCTATACTCTGTTGGTGCGGAAACAAGCGTGGCAACTTCACACATTACATGATTGGCTGAAAAAAATACAATATATGACGTAATTTATTACGTCACAACAGTTAGCCAATCGCAATTAGATTGGATATTTTGCTATGGGCTTATACAAGCAACGCGAAACATAACTGATAGGCACTTCCCTCTAATTGTCTCTTTTTTCCGTGGTACGTAAGATACGAGCATAATAGGTGTATTGTAAAAACCTTCTTTGACTGTTATGTCAATCCCATTAATTTTCTGTCAATCTGTTAGCGTTAACGAAATTGGAAGATAATATCTCGGCTTGCCATCAGGTTAAAATGTAATAGTCTGGTTCATTTCAGTTCAAGGACTCTTTGGTCCTTGGTTCTATTCCCAGTGGGGTAAAAGTTGTTTATGGTCTGGCAGATTGGTTGTTTATGTAATCTTGTGGGGCACACATAACACAAACATCAAATGATACATTTTTCCTTTTTTACATCGTTTATAAACACGAAGGCATTGTATACAAACTTTCATAAGCTGAAATTTCGCAACGACAACGTGCAGTCCTGACGCGCACGGATACGTGACTAACTCAAGGTCGGGTAATTACCTTGTTTTTATGTTGCCAAAACACAGAGCAGATACTGCATCTATAGCTATTTAAACATTATGGATTCTGGCTACATCTTCACCTTGATTTGGTAGTGGAATTCAGTGCAACGATCAGTTACTACGCAAGTGGCGCAAACATCATTAGAGCGGGTGTCAAAGGGCCGTAACGCAATTACACAATGGGCGCCCTTGTGCACGGCTGAGTCGGCTAGTTTCAGAGATACATCGGACAAGCCTGGGTTCGTTTATTAATTTGACGTTCTGTAACACAGGAGTAAGTGCGATTACTATATCAGTCTGTTATTCAGAGAGTATGTTCGCTTCTAAAACAGGGCTAAACAATTATTTGAGTTTATAAGATTTAAAACATTATGTAGTTCAGTCAGTTGTTGTTCGATATGAACACTGGTCACAGAAATTCTTGTGCATTTAAAAAAATTGATGACCCCTCATAGTAAAAGTTGATTTGTAGCCGTGATTTTTGACTTTACCATCGCTCACTCGAGGCACATCGATAGATCAAAATTGTATCAAAACGCAAAGTTTCACTTCATCTCGGTTTCAATGTAACTTTCCCAGTGTCAATGGCAATGGCCTGTAACTCAATTACATAACACCTCGCGGCAGTACTGTCAGCCGAGATCCGACTGGGGTGCCAATATTATACGCACATTCAGTTTTGATTTCAATTTGTATTCGTATTACGGCTTTGTTGATCTCAGCGTCTTTATTGTCTGTATTCTTTGCTTTTTCGAGCTAACTGAACTGCGATAATTTTTTTTGTTACAGTTTTTACATAGAACTAACTTACATAGCTACAAATCACGTCGTTAAATTCCTATATTGATAAAATATAGTTGTTAATCTAACATTACTTTCTGTATGGTACACTAACTTATACCTATAACATGTCACTTATGACGTATACGCGTTTTACAGACACGAATTCACTTTTTTGTTTGCTCTTTTGGGATTTGGATCTTTCCGACAATCGGACTGTAGGTATTCTCTATTATTCTTTAAGCAACGTTGTCTGAAACTGCGCGATAAATTAATTATTATATAATTCTCTCGATATAAATAGCCTCATTAAAGAACGGAGTTTTTTCAAGAGCGCGGCTGTTTCTCTTTGTTCTATTAGAACAATTTAACACACTTCAATATGTAAATTCCGTGAGATTCGCGGCTGTACTGTCTCCGCTGCCCTCTTAGAAGCAGTAACCCTTGCGAAATCATGATAAATTATCCACACTCACGTTCACGCGCTGTAAAGACACGAATTTGATCCGAAATCTTAGAAATTTGGATGCGGTATTTAGTAATGTAGGATAAAAAGGTAAATTTATAATTTTTATTGCACAAGAAATTTCATCACATATGGCAATTTAATGAATAAATACAACACAATTTATAGTAAACATCATAAGAGAACAAAGTTTGCATTGTTACAATAGACGGATTCATAGAATATACAGAGTTCAAAAAAATATTTTTAATCAATCAAATGGCAAGACTTTAGCCTTTAGGTCTTTAGATTGTAGTGTAGTGAAGCAATAACAAAAGCTAAGAAGGCGATCGACGATCCATTAATTTACATATCCTTGCGCCTCACGTCGTCGTGTGAGCGCCACTTAAAGTCGCAGCCTTCGCATTATTAATGAGGGAGCCTTAGAGAAAATTAAATATAGCATTAGGCCCGGAAGCCCGGAATTGTGGGGGGAGGGGAAAGAAAGAGTGGGTGGTGTAACCCTTCCGCGCCACGCGACAATACGGGTGCATAATTACGCATTTGTAAATTTTAAATGTCCCACCCACCTCATACAGCCTTTTGTATGGCGTGATTCGCGCTTTTACCGAGCCTTTAAACGCTTTCAAATGAATTCGTATGATGATGACGCGAGCACGATTAACTCTAAATGCGACGAGCAATTTTCACGGTCTCCATACGCATGTTAATAAATGCCGCCGGATTGCTCTATGTATGTATACGTTGTACTTATTCGTCAGTGTTTATCGGTTATTTTAAATGAGCTGTAAAATTACGATAAACACTTTATTTACGTACATGAATTTTCGATCAAAAGGATAGCATCACATCCATTTATTGCGTCTACCGTGAATTTTCCGATACCACAAACACAAAGAATTTGCTTTGATGGACAATTACGTTCGGCCTACGTACATTATACCTACGTATGAATGGTATACCAATGTCTAACAGTGAAATCAATAGGCTAACATAATTATAAATTATTCCAGTACTTTTTGGGGTTGAATGTGGAGATCCACTTAGCTTTGAATTATATTAAAGTTGAAATGACAAATAGAAGGTAGATAAATTTTGCATCCATAAACTTAAAGCATCTATTGTTTATTTTAGCTGTTTGTTCGAGTGACTGAACATTTACTTTTTAGCCATATTAAGTAATTTCAGGGTCAGGGTTGAAAATAAAACTTACCAGTAACAATTATCAAGTAACATAAAAGTACCTACACAAATACACAGGCGTCGGTAAATATTTTTATATATAAAATTACCAAAGTAGTATTTTGAATATTTAGAACGTAAGAAATCAGTGAAATCCAGTGTCCTCTTTAAGATCTTTACGAACCTTTGTTTATTTACGAAATATATCACAATCTAACCTTCCAACTTACCCTAATAGCGAAAGGTTAATTAAGCTAAACAAAAAGGGGTTAAACAAAATCAATAGCAGCAAATTCATTAAGTGCTAAGCAGATTGAAATCCAACATGGCGCGCAAGATGGCGTCGGGTTAAGGCGCGTTGACAAAGCGGGGTCGTTAGTTCGCGAGGCCTCTTATTAACCTTATGATGTACGAGGGCATCCGTCTTGCTGGCTCGCGTTACCAAAGCTATAGGTACCAGTTGTTATGTACTTAGGTATAGTGATATTGCATGTTACACGATTTTACTAAATCTACCTGAATAACGTATTATCTTAAAGTGTTTCTCGCATTTTTAATCTAAGTACGAGAAGGTATGAGTATATTCCACATATAAAAATAGTTACAGTAACTAGTAAATAAATATCACGAAATTGTACGTTTACTCCCACTGCTAAGGGGTTTTGCTACATTTGAAATTATTTAGTTGACGTTTAGAAAATATCTTTAACTAGCTTACCTAAAACTTTTGCTTCAGCTTATGGGTGGATACATGTTTTTCATGTAACGTAATTTTGCTTTCAATGGAAGTTTTAATCATTTTGTAACTTTTTAATATGAAACGTCATATATTACATTAGGTAAATGAAAAGAAATTTACAATAAATAAAAAACAATTACTGAGGGTATTGTCGTAGACATGATACGAGTGTGTAACAAACTGAAATGTCCCAAAATTCGCCACGAGTTCTGCAAACTTTACAGGAATGAAATTTCGCACGTACAACTCACGCAAAATATTCTAAACTACGAGTGTTCACATACAAATGCTCAGGCAACAATTTTAAACCTCGTTGAATCGTATAATATGGGTACGTGTGACAAGCGAGGCGAGAATTAATTTGAGTTGTTTCTTTAGATAGCACTTGAGCGTGTTAATAGAAAATATTTAAATGTGATAGAATACGTCGGTTTAAACTATATTATTATAATACTAAAACTACAGAATTCACATAGTTTGGCGAGCCTACCATGTTATGAAAAATATTAATGTTATGTAGTTAGCAGCTCCATGTATAAAATTAATCAATAGACTGTTTTAAGTACATGAAGTTACTGAAAACAAAAAAATATCAATAAATATTAATAATCGATAATACTATTGCATTTAATGCAATCAATATTGTTTAAACATGAATATTTTATAAACATGAAGCATGGCTTTGCAAATAATCATACCGATCACTTTGTTCAATGCCAGGCAGCACACGTTTTTACTGTCGTAAGATATTATAAATACGAGTCATCGTTAAAAGCCGTCGATCCATTCACACTTATACAAAAACAAAACATAAAACGAAAGTGTCTATTAAAATAATGGGCTATATGGTGAGCGCTTCATCTGAAGCACTAAAGGACAATACTTGAAAAGATGTTGAATAATTACAGAAAAGTGCGTTCAACCCTTTCCCTAATCGCCGCTAAGGGTCTGAGACGATCGTTAAAAATTCCGCCCTAATCCCGGACATTGGAATCACACTAAAAACGCAAATACTTTCATCCCGGTAATCCCGGTTATCCCAGTCGTCTTCGCGGATTAACACTGTAGCGGTAAAAGGAAAAATGCAAGACGCAATCTAGCAAATGGCATTAAAATGTTTGGGTTCAACCCTCTCGCGGCGCGGCTCGATTTCTCAAAGTCCGGGAAGAAAAAATCCCTTCGCTCGAACCAATGTAGCGGACTGGCACGTCTTCGAAGGCCAATTCTGCGTACGGTTAAACTGCGACTTGGTAGTTTTGATACATATTATTTTAATAACCAGTTACATTGACATTTTATGACATTGTTAACTATTTACCTATTTATACTCATAAATAAGCCTGGGACTGGAGCCGACTCTGCAAGGCTATTTTCTATAACTCATTCAATACTTTTAATCAAATGTATAAGCAGTTGGCGGTGGATCGGTGGATGCACACTATTAACTGTCACATTTTCTCACTATCAGAATAAAGCTTTACTGTGTAGCGAATACACAGGTACACATGATTTAACATCATGTTAGTAGGTAGGTAAGTTCCGAGAGTTTTTTTTAAAAGAGCTATAAAGCCAATGAACCAAATAATATAAGTACCTATTGGACTTTCATTTGATTTTTTAACTTTTTACTTGCGTAATGAAAAAACATTGACAAATTTATTTAATTGGAACTGTTACGACATCTCACCGATTAGATTGTCGTTACGTAAATCATGAAATTGGTTTCAGCAAACGATAACAACAACTTGTAGGCCAAAGTTTATCCTTCAATATTTTAATTTATTTATGTTTTAATTATTTTCTTTGCTCTGTTAAAAAAAAATTGTAAATGATTCTCCTTCACATTTTCACTTAATAATCTATTATTGTTTCTTTTGGATCTCTTTAATATTTTTTTTATCATTGTTTTTATAATTTAATTAAACTGAATGAGTACAAAGATCATTCCATCCAACTAGTACGCGATTACACACTGCGCACACAACATAGAAAATTCCAACATTTTTAACGAATGCAAATCGTCTGGAGTTGCCCTTTCTTTTGCATCTTTGAACGGGGAATACAAAATGAAACAATGCCCTTCCATTTTTTATGTTGCGGATAAACTTATCTATTTCATGTCTGCACATTTGCATGAGTTAAGCTTTATACTTGTAAATAAATCTCTTTTCGGTTTATGTTCATTCTTAACAGCAAATAGCTATTCTATTCTGCTCTCAATTTAGTCTGTACGGACGTGATAAAAAGTAACCTAACATACTCGTACCTACATACTTTGAATTTTTTCTAGGATTTACTTATATTTCAAAACCCTTTTAGTGCCTATAGACATAATTTAGAACATCATTTCGAACACTAATATATACCAATGTATAACACAATTATAGGGGTACCTATGTAAGTGCCAGGTTGTTTCTTACTCTGTAGGATCACTGAGACATAGTACTTAGAGTCGGCGAGCGCAAAGTTCTCCTAATTTTTAATTTCCGGTAAAGCATTACGTCGTTCTTATTTTATTTAAATTTTTAAGAAGATATTAGAATAATTTTCTTTGCAATTTAACTATCAAAAGTTGCAAATATCATACACCTTTACAAAAATAATATTTTTTTTTTTAGAAGAGATACGCAGAAATTGAATTCATGAACAATATTCTAAATTCATGAACAATATTTATAAAAATTAAAATTAATTTTATGGAAATCTCGTCTATATTAGACTGTACGTACACTACACTATTTTGTTAAAAAACATATAGTAGGAATAGCTTTGATAAATCTCATAATCGTTTACAGTTCCTTGTGATCTGATGTGCTTAGAATCAATATCTTAACCCTTTATCGTAAAAGCTTCGAAGTGAGATTTAGACATAATCTGAAAGCAGCTTTTGTCTTATTGCATCGAACTCATGAAACACTATAAAGACTAAGCGGTCGGATTCAAAATAATGTGTTTTACATTTTGGTAGCGACGGTATCTGCGACATAAAACGGCCTGTAATTTATTCTATTGCTGAAAGGGTTGGGTTGGCTCGGGGTGGGAATTACCCAAGGTGGGTGCTAAAGGGTTAAGCCGAATATACGGGGTCGCGGCGCCGGCAAACTTCGTTAATTTATGCGCTTAAAAATGTCAACTGGAAATTATGACGCCGAAACACATTTCCTATTTCATAAATGTGTTTGTGATACATAATTGTTTAATTTTTTTATTTTCTTTATCTCTGAAAAATTGTCATTTTGTCTAGTATTTTATATTTTAAAATAAAATATATACTCGTATGTATACGACGAGGAAGACAGAAAGATGATCAATAGAAGATGGTTTACATGCGAGTAATGCCTACACGTTTGTAACAAACTTTCAATCTGCTAGCGACTAAGCTTAACAATAACTTAATAAACCTTAACAATCAACAACTTTTGTCATCTAAAAGTGTGTTGCGGGGTAGATAAGGTGCGAATTGAAACAGTAGGGGAGAGTCTCATTATTTAAATATTCCAGCGAGTGCGTTAAGCGGCCGTTAGCGTTAGTCGAGCGTTTTGAGATAACTCGCGGCCCTATTGTTTTGTAGATTGACTTGTTTTCGCACTTAGAATAAGCATTATTGACTGTGCTGTAGAAGGCTCAAGGGTAAATACGAAATCATGCCCACGAATATTTTACTATTCTTAAAGTTTACAGCGAAGCAAAAATAGCCTTGCGATAGGTATAATGATTTTTAATTTAAAAACTTAATAAATTTAGCCTTACCTAGTAAAGAGTAGGTACCTAAGCTGATCAATGTAAATTATGTGAAGTTAACAAAAATATCATTATATACCTACATTTACTTTAAAGGTTTGTATAAGTAACGCAAATCACTTGAAAAATATCAAAAGACGAAAATATCGAAGGAGATATAAATATGTAGGATCAGGTATCATACTATATTATATATTTACAATAAATTCATGTATAATTTTGTCTACAGGTATAGCTCATCAACTCGCGGGTCTTCCGGGGGGTGAATGGGGTGCACTCGCGCGACACTACCCACCTCCACTACTACCTACACACCCGCACTTTACACCACACGTACTACCACCTGCGCACGCGCAACATCAACATAGTATACCCCCTCCTCCACAAGAGACAGGTATATGATTAAAATAAAGATAGTTCGAAAATTTCTGTTTTTGCATATTTAAAAATATTAAATGTTTTATTTTTGGATATTTATTTATTACGTTAGTATAGCTAGTTAGGTATTTACTTATTACATTAATAACAGCTTGTGTTATTAAAGACAATATGATAACAAAAGTAATCTAACATAATTTGTCCTTTCAGATGTGAGCACAGATAATCCCACAACAATGCACGCCCACAGTACGACGAGTCCAGTAAACTCGCGGCCAGGCTCGCCTCAAGACGACGACATATCCGTCACGGCCTCAAGTAGTCCGCCGCCGGACGAACGACCAGGCGCTTTCACATCCGTTACCAGATCGAGAAAACCTTTGCAACCACTACCAGCGCCCTCTAGTTTATTCCACAGCGCATTAGCGGCGCAATTATTTCTCAATTCTCCCCTGTTGCCGACGCCTCCTGCTTGGCTTTATTCCCAACTATACGGAGGTTATGACTGGTGGTTGAGGCCACCAGCTCCTCAAGAGGACTCCAGTTCGAGTCCCGATAGAGAGGAAGAAACTGGCACTACAGCGCCAAATGGAGCTAAGAAGCGGCCCGCGTCACCTGACTGGAGCGAACAGGGTGTCAGAACTCGCAGCAAATCTATGATTACGTCAGAGAGACGCCCCGTAGACGTGTGGCGTCCCTACTAGAAGCAAAAAATAACAATTTGTGTTTCACATGTGAAAAATACAGGAAGTATTTTAGTGTCAGTGACCCGCGCGTGTACCGTCCGTGTAAAAACATGGTGGGATAAAGTGAATGTAGAACTTGAAAACAATAAGTTTGGATACGAATTCTGTAAAATTGTCATTAGGTGATGTCGATAGGTGTTTTTACGTTAGATAAATGTGAATTTCAAATTGTAATGTTTAAATTATTGTTGACTGTATTATAAGATAATGCAAAGTCTGTAAATAAAGTTAATGAAGTTTTTAATGCCTCTGTCTTAATACGTTCCGTAGATTTCCATAGTTTATGATTATTCCACAATACTCGTATAATATAATTATTCTAGTCGTCAGAAGAATAACATAATGTTCAGCATTTTTAAAAATATTTTATTATTAATTTAATATTCATAATTATATATTTTCCAATTTTCGTTTTAATAATAATAATTTGAAGTAAAAGTAATTTTTTAATTTTTAATTTTACAAGTATCAAATCATAATGCAGGTCGCTTGATGCGAAGTGGTCACTGCAACCCACCATAGGAAGCGACCACAACAGGAGAGAAGCCCTTTCTGAGGTCATACACGGAGGCGTTGCTGCTCATGAATACTGAGATAGTTGTCTCAAATAATGTCTTCAGCTGTGTCCAACCGAAACACAAGAACTTGCCGCACGGCTTATTGGGATAACCTGTAGGCAGCGCAACGGTAACGCCCAGGGCGAACTGTGCAGGTTTTACGGCCTTGTGAACTGTTAGTAAATGTTACATCAATCCATCCATCAGCCTTTGGAGGTCCACTGGTGGACAG
>DWQK01004750.1:0-10156 GCA_018231225.1 Noctuana stator | reverse complement strand
GACACATACAAACACAATTACACAAACACCCAGACCGCTAATAGAAACCCAAACTAATTATTTAAATTTCTGGCTCGTAGGGAATCGAACCCTGGACCCTTCAAATGGAAAACTGGCATGGTAACCACTACACCACACGAGTCGTCATAATTAAACTGTAACGAATGCATATATTATCTCTCGCCAATAGATGGCGCACATAATTTATTTAAAACGCAGTTTTTAAGAATTACAGTCGAATTTTAATCAATGGGTAACCACTAAAACTTGAAAATGATTTAAAAGAAATATAAAAAAAAATTCTATCAAACAAACGCGATTTCAACTAAGAACATGCTTAAAGATTAGATTGCATCACGGTCTCATCATGAGTTTCGATATTTCTCTTAAATCAATCATTACCTGTGTTAGATTGTGTCAATCCAACTGATAGATATTCTAGCAGATTATTCTAGTTTATAAACTTGAAAATGATTTAAAAGATAAAAGAAATAAACGCCGCTCTCGTAGTAATCTGCCAATACAAAAACTTAGGCGCGATAATGCTTAAAATCGTTTTCTTGTCACGTAGTTTCATAGTTTTTTTTTGTATATTTTATTTTCTTCTACTAAAAGGTTTTCTTACAATCAGCTTAAGAACTCACGTACTTATTCTTTTTTTGTTTGTTTCACGTTTCTTATTTTGTTAAAACGCCTAGACATTAGAATAATGAGTTGTGTAACGTGTGACTGGCATACTACTTTAAGAATAGAAAATAAAATTACTTTATTTGTTCTCATAAAAATTTTAAAAGTTCACCGTATTTTACCAATTTAAGTTTTTTATCGTTTACTAACTGACCCGGCGAACTTCATAACATCTGAAAATCAGTAAATTATACACTTAAACCTTCTAAATAAATAAATAATTTATTGCCAGAATGTAGTAGGTACCTATAGGTGGTTACAATTCAATTGAGAGCTAATTTGTAACGTCATTTATGGATTTTTTTACTTTAATTAATATTTTAAAATTTAAATTATTAATAAATATATAATTTATAGTGTACAAAATTTAGTCATATACCCATTCCAAATATGACACTCTCTCTCTCTCTATCTTTAAAGATGAAGATCTATAAAGATGAGTGGAAAACCAGAATTTGACTATTTAAAAATAAGAATAAATATTGGTGTGACTTTAGTTTTCATAGTGACAAAAACTTATACAACTGTGGATGCGAGAAGAACAATAGTATATTCGATGAAAGAGTTACCGTATGGTTGTAGACATCAGACTAATAGAAGCTAAGACTATTCTTAGTCTGAAGCACAAGACCTTTAATGGAAATCCCATGTACAGTAAACGTACTCGAAAGACCGTAAGATCTTTGCAAGAGAATGCATTTAGATCTTAGTAATGCTTGACCACTTACAGACAGTATGAAGTTGAGTTTAATCACTCGGCGATCTCGGCATGTGTTGGAACTAAGCTAAGGCTAAGCCCACGTAGAATCTATTTGCATTACACTATAGAAGTGTTCCATGTCTGATGTTCATCCAATGTTCATTCGTCGGTTTTAATCGCCCTTGTTCATCGATAAAAGTAACTGAGAAAATATAACACGTCTGGTTTAGCGGATGTGGATAGACGTTCATAAGTTTGTTTAGTAAATTTAGTAATATTAAAATTAGCATAAGTTCAGAATATAATGTTACCCTTCTAAATAACAAATTTTTCTTAAAATAATGATCATATGTTTGTTAAGAAATTTTTGCTTTGAGTGGTATTTGACGAACGGTTACCATGAATAACCACGTCGAAGAGGACATCTATACTATTTGAGGTTATTAAATATTATAGAAGTATTATCTGACATCGAACGTAGATGCCATGCTACTCGTGAAGACTAACTTGCTACAAATAAAAGTAAGTTCAGAATGAACACTGCTCTAACGGAAATATAAGCTTTTTTTAATAAATGGCGCCAGTCATGAACTTTCTACTATAGTGTAATTTTATGTGGTTTCAACAACTCACATGTTCATTATTAGAATCAGTCATGGCTACGATGGCCATGCTCATGTTGACCCTCATCGCAAAGGAGAACACCAGCGCCAAGAACAGCATGAGAGCCTGAGCATGCCGGATGCCCAGGAACTTTTCTGGAAAAATACAACATACCAAAATAAATCACCATTTACGTGTGCCAATATAGCCTTGAATAAATCATGTTACTAGATATTTTGTTGAAACACTATTACATATACATATATACAAATATTATTGAGGTAATTTTAAAGATTGCTAATATTAGTAAGTTTCCTCTCAAAGCCGCAAATTGCAAAACTAATTTAATTATTATCCTAGCATACTATGTAGTCCTGGTGTAGTTTCATTAACCTTTTGACATTTAGTAAATTTGCATACCTATCCATATTTCTCTATTTGGGCTAAGATAAGAGACCTCAATATATTAAAAAGCATAACATCTGCAAATATATTGCATGCATTAAAACCCGTTTTCATTTCACAAGTAGCTATTACGAATTTCTATAAAAGTTTAAATTTATTTGAAATTCATTTCTAAAACTAATATCGTGGTAATTTGAAAGTATCGATCTGGTTGGATTAATAAAATTTGCATGTCCAATACTATCTTGGGCAGAACTCATTTACATAGTTAACGAATAAATTATGAATATCGATTCAAACGCAAATAGCGATCGTTAGAGATATAAGTAAGTAGGTAAAGATATATATTTTAAGTTTTCACGAAGTTTTATTACAAAAAAGACAGAATTAGGTTGCAAGAGTATTTTATTATGAGATCAACAGATACGTACTATAGACTGTTCTCAATTCGATTGTATTTTTTTATGGTTGTTGCCTGATAACTTTCGGCTGAATGAAGCGATTTGAGTGATTTTTGTTTATTTGAAAGCTGATGATTCCCGTTTGGTCCCATTATAATTTGATCCAGTTCTGAGAACGTCATCTATGAGAAAACCATATAAGTCTTAAATTTAAGAATGTGCGCGACAACTTTGAAGTCGGTTTTTTTCGTAACGCGAGTTATAACTAATTTACTTTAAACGTATTAATGTTCAAACGTCTATACTATATTAGAAGGTATATCCTTTGTCTATTGCTAGATTCAATATTTTTTGTTTCATTTTAATCCATTTTGTTCGCTCGTCCATCAAAGTCTAATTATCATTCGACATCGTCATTGGATATGTGATTTATGGTTATTTGATTGGCTTTATTATGACAGAATATGTTCGTAACGCCACTGAATCGCGATCTATCAAAGCTAATAAAGTAACTTGTTCAACGAAATAAATCGAAATCAATATAGGAACTTTTATAACTATGCCTTTTTTTGGACACATCAAACTCATCAAAACATTAATATTAATGGTCCTCCGATTATAAAATACCATGTAGATAAATTGTGTTGTTGCAAGGCCATTCGTCACAAAAACGTTTATGCGCGAAGTCAAAACAAGAGCATTTATCCTTAATTGTTTTGATAAATAAAAATCTGTTCTGCCATTTAATACTAACATACAAATCATCTGATAGACCACAGGTCGAAGATCAAATTTTTACTATACCCAAACGTAGAGATTCGGATGCCAATGGTCCTAAGGAGTACTGGTAAATCTGAATCTTAGGTCTGCTTAACATGCAGGCTTGTGTTGATGTAATGTGCAGAACTCTGATGAGCCTAGGAATATTTGTTTAAGATTTGATTTAATTGCTCATTGTAATATCTTTATCTGAAGAGGCTAAAAAATTGCGAGTATATAAATTTGTTAGAGTAAGATACCATTAATTAATTTTTGTTGTGTTCGTTACTGTATGTAAATATTGGCTAAGATATATCAAGAAAAAATAAGGAGTACTAAAATTTGTCTACTCTCTCACATCGTAATTCAATTTTCGGATCCATCCAAAAGTTCTTTGAAACTATGACACCACTCCATAGTTCGTATCAAGTTCATTAGTCGAGCTCTTACGTCAGATGGCCGTAAGTCGAGGGTGTAATAGAAAAAGTACAATCTTGTTGAAACTCCGCGCCGGGTTTTGAAAGAAAACATGAAAATTTACATTGCTGAAAACTACAACATGACATGTAACGTTTACTTATCACTTACTGAGAAAAACAATCAATCCTTAATAGCTAACTCGCTCGTTATAGTACTGGGCAGTTAAAAGAGACGAAAAAACGACGCTAAGAACATAAAATGAGATTTCAATTTCAGATCGAATGTTTTAGCACCTCCTTAACGGTTTCGCGGCTTCGATTGTGAGAAAATCGAGGTATCGTTGTTCTTAATTAATTCGTGACAAAAATATATTCCTCGTGCAACTCGTCACATACAGATTAATGTTAGGTAGCTATTAATTGTTAAATAATCACTCTCATTATTTTTTACTGCGTGTTATGTATCCTACATTTTCGTAAGACGTAAACGTCAGATGGGAATTTCTTGCATCGTAAACAATGTTTTCTATAAATGTATCTAAATACTGAATCACATTCCAGTGTAGGAATTTAAAGAAAAAATACTGTAATCGATACTGTCGAACTGAGAACCTTCAGGAGTTTCTGTAGTATCCAGAAACATAATAAAATTGTTTGATTTGCTACACGATGCTCGAACAAAAGTACATTTTTATTAAGTAACATACTGACGAAATCAAAGAAGATAAAGTAAAAGATATTGGACAATAAATTTTACAGTTAATTAATTAATTTTTGTGTTAAACTACATAATATTATGTAGGTACAATAATAGTACAATTTAAGTTATACTTACTTATACTAACTATTTAAATTGTGCTAAATATTATTCCGAGTTTACATCTGCGAGGAAGTAGGTACTTGTAGGTACTTAATCTTGTAGCATCTCAAGGCTGCCACAGAGGTGTAACGTACAAAAAATTTGACCATTAAACATCTTCGTTCATATTAATACTATTTTTTGCATCAACCTTTATGAGTTGACTAAGCCATTATAAGCGCGCATGGCCCCGCTGATAGTGTATGTGTATCGCAACCGATCGCAACCACAGGCAAAATCGGTACTGGGATGGATGACCGTTAGTGCCAAATTTCATGTGCGCTTCCGTGCTTCGGAAGGCACGTTAAGCCGTCAAGCCCGCATGCTATCGATAGATAACAGTCGTTAAATCTAGTCGGAGCCTTGCCTGCTTGTAAAAAGAGATCTCTGCTCAGCAGTGGGACACAAAAAGTGTTGAAGGAAGCCATTGTAATATTATTATTAATTAGATGACGTCAGCAAAATTTATTCGTATATCAAGCTGTATTCGTCTTGAGTCGATAAATAACCGATTGTATTCAGCTGTGTCGCTTGCCGTTATTATTTCGAAATTCCAAATGAACAGAATCAATAACCTACATTTAACATTTATTCTCGATACTAAGAGACCGTGCATACTCACTCTTTTTCAAGCGCGGTTGACGAGCGGTTTTATCATTCTATTTATGTGTAAAAATATAAAGTAAGTTACTTTGATAAATTAACATAATTTAAACAGTAAATATTTGTTATAGAATCTGTTTATGTATAGCAGCTTCGATATCTTACCATTGTTATTAACAGAATAGCCATAATTTATTCAGTTGTCGTATGGTAATAATTAAATACTGTAACCACAGTTACAAGCCAATCTTTACTAATACCGACTATATAATGTCCTGATTAAATTTAATTTAAAATGAGATTAACATGTTTAAGATGCGAAGTTATACATATTATTATGTACTATATAACTCCGCGAGATTAGAATACAGATAATATACTAGTACCTATATATTGGTAAATTCTCTATATTATTTTTATGGCTGAAGCTTGACGAAGAATTTAATTTAATCTTCAACTGACAAACAAATGGTATGAAAAAAACCTGCCAATACTTTCATAGAGCAAGCACGTGTAAACAAAAAAAAAACAATAACGCTAACTGCTTAATATTACAAAACGCATATTCGCAGCGCGTCGTGTGAAAAGTCTCTAACTGTGCCTGTATCACGAAACAAATCCTTTCTCTATCAGTAATTATCGAAACAAGGCTGTTTCGACTTCAGTCTGTCAGTGCTAGTACAAAAATAATCGAAATTCTATGGTTGTTTTTTATATTCGCACGTACGCGTATCTTGGGTGATATAATATAGTTATTTTTTACCGTAAAAAAGTTACAAACGAGTATGCAGGTCACCTTGATTAAGTAGTCACTGCAGCCCATAGCCATCTACATGCAACTTCAAATAGGAAAGAAGTCCTATCTGAGATTGTCAATGAATGCGATGCTACACTTGATGACTGCAACTAAAATATTTAATGGCGCATATTTAATTTTATGTAAGGATTACAGGACGGTAACGGACGGATGGATTAGTCCAGAGTCCCTTTCACATCTAGTCCACCCACTAAAAACTTGCATAAAAACTTCATCACATTCACATCAAAAGGTTGTGGAAAGTGTAAACGCCAAATAAGCAAACTTAATTTTTTTTATATAGATTTAGGTTACACCGATTTTCCTCATTGCTAGATAAGTTACCTATAATATATTTTTCTCGAAATATTTTCCTTATCGGAAGATCTTGAAGTTTTTCATAATTCTTTTCTTGATGGATTTATATTTATAAAGTACGTAATAGATAATTTATTCCGAAATACCAAAATGGGAACTAAACGTCCACCTACCAATTTATCAACTCCTCTAGTTTTTATATCATCACAAACTAAGATGTGCCACACTCTAGACTCCATCTCGCTTACCATCAGGCGTGATTGAAGTCAATCGCGAGCCTATTTATAATAAAATAAAATGTATTTGCGAAGTGGAGCTTCTGTACTATTTAGTTACTACATATGTCATTGTATTCTATGGAACTTACTTGGTTTTACGTCCATCGCAGTTACGGCTGTCATTTTCAAAGAAAGAAGATTTTTTAAAACTTCAGTATGTTGATATAAATTGACTAACTTAAATGTTTAAACTTTAACACCACATATTTAAAATCAAAATAAAATTCAGAGTCTATTAGGTAAACAGCACTTTGAATTGATATATAGTTTTGTAGAATGTTCAATATACTTTTGTAGTGTTCTTTGCATGCGGAGGTAATGCAACTAAATTGTTTTATATTATTACTGTTTGAAAAGTGGAAAGATCACTTTTTAAATTGTCACTTTTATAAATCCACTAAATACAGTTATTTATATAATAACAAGTGCGCACTTTCAAATAATCTAAAGCTATCATTTTTAAACTGTCATCACTTTACTATTTTAATGTACTGATTTTTAATGTTATGGTTTTACTACACTGACCGCATGCGCGTGCGCCAGCGCGGATACTTGAACCGATCTGTCGAAGGAAATCTATAGTTTTTATTCGCATTTCGACATAGACGCCGCTCTATCAAACTCACGTAGTTTGTCTTATAAAACTAGTCTGCACGATGCAGGTAAGGGTTTTGGTATTTAATATCATTTGCACAAATTTAAACTGTAAGGTTCTTTAGCAATAACGTAAAAATACAGCAAAATTCCTAACGAATTCTCATTAAAATACGGTACGTTACTTTTCGTAATTTTCTTTTCAGAAGATAATTGTTCCAATTTGATACAGTGCACTTTTTTCGTCAGTTTATAATCTGACTGCTCTCTCGCCCTTTACATTTTTAACTAAAATCTTTCACATATAGGTATATTTTACATCAAAGCATAGATTTTAATCAACATCAAAGTATAATGTAATTTATTTGTTACTGCAACAAATCTAATTGCTATGAACAAACTTCAGGCACTAATTTACATTTTTTTAATTAATAAATTAATATTAATATTTATGGATAATATTTTTTTTGCGTCCCATTGTCTGCAATTCTTTTTAAGAATGTACTTATCTTATTTGTGTTTTTTGAAACTATTGTTTATAATTAATAACATAATAACATAAGGTATAACCACTCGAAATTTTTAATAGAAATTCTTAGCAAATAAATTGAAATTCGCCCACAAACATGAAACCATGATATTCAAGTTAATTAAAATAGAACTGTGCTAAGCGATGGCAATGTATGTTCTAACTGTGTTGTCTTTCGTGCAGTATAAAACTGGTTTCTAAATGCGTTGCTAAAAGAATTCTCTTTAAAAACTGCCAACACAATGGTATTTTCTTAATTTAATCATGTCCCTTGGGGACATGATAATCCATTTCCCTATAAACTAGAGTTAATTCATAAGAAAACTTACTCTATAAACTTATGTCAGCAATGCTTTTATGCAGCTTGTGAAAAGATTTGATGAAATTTTAATATCTACCTGATAAAAAAATGGTTGATTTACTTTTTTCAATAAAACTTATCCTTAGAGTTTTTTAATTAAGCTGCGGAGTTTTCAAATGCCTTTTCTGACATCACGCAACTTGCAAAAGTTCATAAAAGTAATGTAGCAACCATAGAGTAGATGTCTAATAGAAGTGATGTTGTAGGGAAACTACGAGTCATTAATCTCTTGTCTAACAGAGCGGTAGTGCGGAGACAAAATTGTAATTAAATAAATGTTTTTTTTCTTGTATAAAGTAATACTTATCGGTAACTATTTTTGATATCGCGTATGTACTACTGAAAAATAATTAGTCTCCTCCCCTCTCCCCTCTTTGCGTGTTGAGCCGCGCACGTGGACACCCCTGCTAGGCAATTAGTAACTTAGTTAATTTATTCATATTATTATAGTAAACCTTTTCACAAGTTATGTATACATAATGTTCTGTATGTACCTAAACACTATTGCAATAAAGTTCCAGGACACAGGCCACCTCGGTTGCTTCTCCTCTAATAAAATTTAAGTTGGGCTCCATACTATTAGACATTTCTATATAATTAACATACTGTGGTATTAATTTTTGAGTTTCTTTGACTTGATCGTACGAACTAACAAGCGCTGAGCAGAAACTGATAAGTTATCTTACTTTTGCAACTTCGTAGGATTTAATGAAAGCTTAGTAAGCCAAAGTTAATATTAAAATCTTCTATTAAATTCTATTAAATCGTTTAATCTTCTATTAAATTTTCACAGAACTTTTTAATATTAGGTTTGGTGTGATGAGACTACGTAAAGCGTCCGGTGAATGTTCAAACAATTTGTCAAACTTTTCGTGTTTGTCAAACAATTAAACGTAAGGGAGGGTAACAGAGTTTTTTATTATTATGAAACTAGCTGACGCCGCTGACTTCGTACCGCATATAACATAAAAACTAAGGAGTGTACAACCCTTAACAATTAGGGGTATAAAAAATAGATGTTGCCCGATTCTCAGGCCTATCAAATATGCAACACAAAATTTCATGAGAATCGGTCGAGCCGTTTCGGAGGAGTTCAATCCGTGACACGAGAATTTTATATATAGGATATTGTAGTTGACTGCGATCTATAAATAACGTGTTATGTTTTTGTTTATTAAATCTTTTTGATATACTGTATTTTTTACTATATTAGTATATAGTAAAAAGAAATAAACAAATCTTTAAATATATTTGACTGGGTCGATCGAAGTGTTTTCATCTTCCATCTATAGGCCTATTACCTACTACCTGACGCAACATTTATATTTCAGTGAAAACGTGAGAATTTACCGTTAGATTTGTTGGATCGTCTTAGTTTTCAATGGCTTTTTTAGTTTTAATCCCTTTCAAACTTATACAATATCGAAGTTTTAATTTTCGATATTAAGTTTTTATGACCACGGTTTGAAATTCTTTCGTTTCTTATTATTATAATTTAAATTTACGAGAATTATTGTTAGTTAAATTTGCATGTCGAACCACCATCGCCCTCATAAAGATAATCAAGTTAAGTCTTCTATCCTATGAGTTATGATTGCCTTCAACCCTTTTTAAGCCCCATTGCTGAGCACGGGTCTCTCCCACAACCTGGCGAGGCCTGGAGCATACTCCACCAAGCTGCTCCAATGCAGATTGGTGGAGATACGGGTTAGCAGCCAACCCGTGTCGGATATTGTCAAACTGCGACTAGGTTTAACGACTTTTATTTGTCGATAATAACCGGAACCGACGGCTTAACGTAACCTTCGAAGCACGTAAGCGCGCATGTAATTTGCCACTAACGG
>DWQK01004749.1:0-10157 GCA_018231225.1 Noctuana stator | reverse complement strand
GCGACGAATAGCAGGGCGGGTCACGCACGGCGCTCTCTCGCTGTAGGATATAGGCACGGCCGATGATCCTTTGATGAAGTTCCTCGAATGCTAGGGCGTCACAAACACAAAACCGGTATCACCACTAACCAGCGGAGGTTACGAACGGACAAGAAGCACAAAACGTCTGTCTTTCGCGGCGCGAGCGCAACGACTGCGTCATCGTTCAGACTGACATTGAAGTGTCAACGTCAATGTATTTATTTCCGACTACCCACTACTTCGACAAAGATTGAACAGATTATGTAGGTACCGTTGTTGACTACAACCTTGTACTGTACGTTATATTTACTTTTTTTTAATTATTGTGTGTACCTAAATAAATAAAAAAAATATTGCTGTTGACTCCGCTACTTTTGCTTATCATTAGTCTTGACGTTACCAATTGACCTTCTGTCTCAAATTCAATTCAAATTAAAAAAATTTTATTCATCATAAGGTACACGTATACACTGGATGAACGTCAAATAATACGGTACATCGTCTATCATACTATTTACTAAACTTCGTTTATAAAAACAAAATCTTATTTTCTCATCGCAACCCATCAAACTTCGATTGCGAAAAAGATAATAAAAGTTATAACTACATTCGGATAGGTATCGGGTTTGTCGGATGTCGTTAAGTTCGCTTTATGTTGACCACTGAATAAAGTTTTTATCGCCGTTGTAAACTGAGATAGTGAGCAATGTACGTCGTTATAGGATTTATATTGGGTTTAGATACTCCTCAGTCGCGCAGGCTCATCTTAGGGTAGCAAATTTATACTTTTAAAGCGCCCAGCAGTGGGGTATAAAAAAGGGTTGAAGGCAATGGAGATATTTTGGCAATATATGGCGTAACAGTTAGCCCGATCGTGTTTTTCTAAACTGTGAAAATTCGTACTAAGCCCACTGTTCTATGCGCTACAATTCTATGCAGACCAAGCGAAATCGTAGGCTAAAGATGACCGAATCGTTGGAAATACTTACTAGCATCCAGAAAAAAATAATGTAAACCCTATTACGGGGAATACCCGAAACATATTCATACTGCTTAGCTAACAATGTTAGCATTGATACGCTGTATCAGCTAGGTCGCAATGCGTAGGTGTTTTGTTATCGAAATAACATTACGGATGGAAGTATTACTATGTAACAATCGGGTTTCTAGATAATTACACAGTAAATAAATTATGCGCCGTAATAATAAGCCGTATGCATGCGTTATATTTAGCCTTATAGGTAGGTATAACTTTTTTTATTTTTTATTTTACGTATTTTTGACTTTTATTTTTATTTTATAATTAAATTAATACAGTCTATAGACTGTATTGATTTAATTATTTAGGGTATCTGCTCACATAGCTCTGCGCGTAGTCAGTTCTCGGTTGGGTGACCGCTAGTGGCTTTTATGCGCGCTTCCGTGCTTCGCATGGCACGTTAAGCCGTCGGTCTCGGCTGTTATCGACAGATAACAGTCGTTAAACCTAGTCGGAGGCCAGCGTGGTGGAGTATGCTCCAGAACACCCCCGGTTGTGGAGAGAGACACGTGCATGGCAGTGTGACATAAAAAGGGTTGAAGGCATAGTGAAGGAAAAAAACACATAACTTTACAATTACCATGTTTATTAAACGATAGTTTACACTTACGAATAATATATTATTACTGTGGTTTTGTACAATATAGATAGATCAAGTACAACACGAGAACAACACACATAGAAGTACATAAACACACAAACATGAACAATGCAAACATTAGGCGACCTTATCGCTTACAAGCGATTTCTTGCTGACCCAAACAAGCGTAGAAAAAACATACAAATCACTTAATACTTTAATTTAATAGAAAATAATAGTGTAATTTATACACCTTATCAAAAAAAGAGTTCTTTTGTAGCTCTTTTTTCAAATTCATCCACCATGCTTTGTAGCTAACTTTCGTATAACTTAATTTAACTCGCGTTACGAAAAATTCCGACTTCAAAGTTGTCGCGCACAAAGGGATTTATGAAACTTATATAGTTTACTCATGGATGCCGTTTTCAGAATTCGACCAAATTACAACGGACCCAAACGGGAAGCATCAGCTTTCAAATAATAAAAGAATCATCCAAATCGGTTCACCCAGTCGAAAGTTATGAGGTAACAAACATAAAAAGAAATACAGTCGATTTAAGAACCTCCTTTTTTTAAGTCGGTTGAGAAAATAAGATACAGTAAATTGGAACCGATCACTTCTAAAAATATTTACATCATGTTCCATCCAATAATTGTTTTTATAAGTTTGAATTATCAATCGATTCAGTAATGTGTCGTGTGCTGAGGGACCGAGAAGCTGATATAAACATTTTAGACTGATAAAACTTGTACAAAAAGAAACACACAATTATTACTAATATTAATGATACACAGACTTCTACATATACAAAAGATTTATCTGAGCTTTTATCAACCAAAATATCAGTCTTGTTAGCCGTTTTTTCCAATGAGCTGTTTAAAGTTCTACCTTTAGTAATTTTTTTGTCGATTTCAGAAATAATGTTTTCCAAATATAGAAGTTCCTGCTTCATTTCATTTATATCAGTTATAAGAGCGTTAAACTTTAAATTGTTTTCCAGCCACGTACCGTTTTCTATGTTATCTGTATCATTGAGTTTAACAATTTTTACAGTATTACTCCTAAGAGTTCCTAATCCAACAATTGCTTTTAAAATTCTCTCTAGAATTGAGTTCATCATATCGACTTCATCAGTTACATGATACGAAATATTTTTTAATTGAATTTGTTCTTTTATCTGATCAGTTCGAAGACTATGAATGGTATCAGATATATTTTTAAGTATATCATTTCTGTTATTTACTTTGTTTAGTGTAAATCCTGCATTTGTTTGTGATATATTTAATAATATATCTCTTATGCCGACAAGAACCGGATCAGTGTTCATATCTTTATTACCATTAAATTCAACTTGAGAAACATGTTTATTGTTATTATCGCAAGTAATTCCATCAATATTATGTTTATTGGTTTCATCCTTATTTATAGCACTAACGGGAATCCCTTCTCTGTATTTCATATACGAAATTTTTTCACACGATAGAGGATTATCACCAATGCTTAATAAATCCAACTGAATAGTAGCAAAATCTTCACTTACTTCTGTGATTTTGTTATTGTCAGCAATAAGAAATTTTAAGTTTTCTGTATCATAAAATCTTGCTCTACGCAAATCATGTATACTATTAAAAGAGACATCTAATACTTGTAAACCAGTGAGTCCCCGAAATATGCCATAACTTAGTGAAGTAAGCAAGTTATGAGACAAGTTAAGCTTGTATAGGAAAATATTATCCTTGAATGTCCCTGGTTGTATGGAAGATATGTGGTTAAGACTTAAATCAAGAAATTGGATGGAATTCATGTTATTAAAATCAGTTACTTCTAATTTTGCCACACTATTATTTTTTAATACTAACTTCACTACAGATCTCACTAAATCAAGATGCAGCTCAGAAAAATTTAATATATTAGTAGAATGTGAAATTTCTAAGTCACTTAAAGATGTTATATTATTGTTTCTAAAATCTATTTTATTCTTTAAGCCAGATAAGAATAATTTTTCAAGATTTCGTGTCTTATCGATCGTCGAAATAGGAAATGTTAAATTGTAATTAAAAGACAAATCTAAATAACGCAAATAAATTTGATCCACAAAAGCTGCATTACCAATACTCTCAATACTATTATGAGAAAGTATGACTTTGTTAAGAAAAAGCATACCTTTAAATACACTATTTGAGATACGAACCAAATAGTTATTGTTTAAAAACAATGTTGTTAAATTCATAACGTCACTGTAGTTCACAGAAAAGGAATTTAATTTGTTATTAGATAAATCAATTAATTTTAAGCTACCAGTATTTCTAAAAGCATTAAATTCCAGATTTTTTATAGAGCTGTGGGACACATTCAAGTCTTGTAATTCGACCATACCATTGAAAGACCCATTTTCGATAGAAGTTAACATAGTACAAGATAAATCAAGGACAATAGGAAAGACTAAGCCTTGAAAACTATTATTTATTAATGCTCCACTTAGTGGATTATCAAACATTTTAAAACTTTCTACAGATTCCAAAGATTGAAATGAATAAGGCTCGAAATTAGATATATTATTGCTGGAAATATCTATATACCGTAATCTGCTTAGATTGTCTAAATCCTCGTGTTGAATTTGAGTAATAAAATTTTTTCTTATAGAGAAAAATTCCAGGCTGATTAAATCTGTTTTATCAAAATTCAGGGAAGTGATGTAATTGTTAGACAGGTCTAATATTTTTAGATATTTGAGTGTTTTAAATGATAACTCTGAAACTGTGCGTATTACATTATTATTAAGCAAAAGAGTTTCGAGTTTTTCTAGACCAAAGAATGCATATTCTGCTATCGCAGTGATTCCTTGAAAGCTAATTTCTAACATTGTTATTAGTTGTAAACCTTCAAAACTCCCTTTGGAAAGAGGCCCTTTCAAAACGTTTTCCGAAACAGAAAATGAAGTTATGTTTTTATATCGAAATAAATTTTTGGGCAGGTTGCTTAATAGATTGCTCGAAAAATCGACAATTTTTAAATTGCTGTTTAAGAAAAATGCGTCTTTATGAACATAGTTCAGAAAGTTATGGTGTAGTTTTATAGTGGTTAATGACAGCAAACTATTAAATGTGTCTTCATTTATACGATCGATTTTATTAAAATCTAAATTTAATACACGTAGATTGTTCAATTTATCAAAGACTTGTTGAGATATTTTTTCAATATTATTGTTGTCCAAATGCAGCTCCTCAAGATGACTTAACCGAAATAGAGACCAATTAATACTCGATACGTTATTTGAAGACAAATACAAGAATTTTAAACTTTTCAATCCATCGAAACTGTAATGATTAATGGCAGCTAAATTATTGAAAGATAAATCCAAAGTATCCAAAGCTTTAAACATTTCAAAGGTGCCATCAGTAATATAGGTTAAATAATTCTGAGATAAATTCAAGGAACGTAGATTCTTGTACGCATATTGATCATCATCCACTTGTATAGAATCAACTAAGTTATGAGACAGATCTAAGCTTTCGAGACTAGTTAATTCATATTTATTGAAAAGATTGGCAACACGTATATTGTTATAAGAAAGATTAATAACTTTCAAATTTTCCATTTCACTAAAGAAAGGGGTACTTTTTAATTGCGTATTACCTGAGATATCTAAATATACAATAAAATATGATATTTCGGGATTATAATATTCTGGAATTATGTTTGTATTATCTGCAATATACTTTAAAACTAACCGTATGGGTTTTAAATTATATCCGTTATTGTTATGTATAATATTACCACAATATTCTCTCAGCCTGTTACTGCGAAGAGTATCAAATTGAACATCAAACACCGAAGATTCACAATGAACTTCAAACGTACAATTAATACTCTGATACGTGCATCCGTAAGCTGTTTTGTATAATATGAAAGTGAAGGCAATAATTATACCTGAAACAAAAATGTAGTATAAATTAAATGTGTAGGCAGGTATTAAAGGAACCGAACACCAATCCATACTGAAGGAGTGTGGTGGAGTATGTTCCAGGCCTCCCTCAGTTGAGGAGAGAGATTCATACCCTTTTTTATATCACACTGCTGGGCACGGGTCTTTCTCAACAACCAGGGAAGGCCTGGAGCATAATCCACAGCGCTGTTCCAATGCGGATTGTTGGAGATACGGGATAGTGGCCAACCCGTGGTTGAAAATAACAAAGATCCAACGTAGTAGTATAATCAGAAAGGCACGCTCGTCACCCGTCACATTTTTGCCCTGGCTAAATTCTTTGGAAGATAGTGTAAGACCTCAAATAGTGGATCTATAGTGGATCTATTTGAAGTCTTTATTGTGACTTTACCATCCACGATAAAAAAAATTAATACCAATGATACTACATAACATAATTAAACAATATAAAAACGTCTACAGACACAATCATTTAATGATAAAGTAAAGGTATCTCTTACATTTAACCATTGAAGTTGCAACCATCTTAAGAGACGCGGGAGGGCCGCGCAAGGAACTCTCTAGATGAACCTTAATTCAAACTGCGTCGCATGAATAGTTTATATTACGATCTGAAATATTAAAAATCATACTATTTATTATTAAACAATATACTCGAGTCTATCTATTATTATAATAAATTTTTAGTAATACAGTTACTTGTATTACCATAAATTCAATTTCAAATATATTACCGCGTTTTTCAGCCGCGTTAAGAATTGCAATGTATTGCTAAAAGAATTTTTCAAATCGGTCCAGTAGTTACTGAGATTAGCGCGTTCAAACAAACGAACTCTTCAACCTTATAGATCTACATGTTACCTACTCAATAGGCTCCCTTTTTGCTAAGGTACAGCGTTGCCAGCTTAGGCGATTTATTGCCATTTAGGCTACTTCAAAGGGTGTCGACCAGAAATCACGATTGGCGACCAGTCGCCGTTTAGGCTATCTCAGAATAAAAAGTTGGGGACTTTAAGCTAGAAGAAAACTCTATGAAAAAAATTTTTTGGACCGAAAAATGCTTGAAATGAAAAATCTTAACGCAAAAATCGATGAATAAATCGATTTAATAGCTGGACGAGCACGTAGCCTAGACGACTAATAATTGGGCGATTTTAGGCTACTTTCCGTGAAATTGGGCGACTTGGACCGGGATTCGCCTGGCAAGCGACTGCTAAGGTAGGCCAACGGAAAAAAACTCTCGGCACTCATTTAATATTATTAGTATAAACAAAATTTGACAGTGCAGTCTTACAGTTTTGGTGTAAAATTAATCGGGGCATCCCCAAAAACTACACGTGACACTCACAAACTATTGAATGATAAAACCATTTTATTATTATAATTCACTATATCGTTAATGAAAAAGATTAAATATACCATACGTACCATATGAAAATCAGTATTTATTCCGTAGAAATGGTTTGTTTACTTTATAATGTGCGAGCTCAGCGCTCAGCGGCTCAAATTGCGCTTGTAATGTATGCGCAAGTGACACTTACAGAATGATACTCCATACTCTATATTCATAAGTACATAGATACATACATTACATATTTTTGTTGTATTATAATTATATATGACACAACCGTGTAGGGTTGTGTATTGTGTGTTCTGTTAATTTACAAAACTGTCGATTTTATGTTACGTGTTGGGAATCGGTCCCCAACATTTTTTGTATCCCGGTATTTCGGGTTGTTTACAAACAATACCCTAGTAACAATACAAAACAATATCCCAGGATAATCCCGGGATTGTAGAAAGGTTGTATAAATTCAGAAAATAATTGTAGAAAAATCAGATTTTTACTTTTATTTTCATTAACAGTTCTATTTAATTTTCATCAAATAATCAATTATAAATTTTGGTTTCTAATAAACAAAATAAATTATTGGCAACAAAAAATTTAGATGCGCTTTCAATGTAGTCGTGAGCCAATAATATTAATTTTTTTATTGTAATTTAAAATATAACCATAATATCGGTTGTATTTTAAGTTATGTCCGGAAAACAAATTCTACTTAATTCTTCTTTAAGCTAAACGATTGCGTTTCGTTTAATGGAAATTTTTGTATGTTTTTGTTAATCCCAAATATCCCAGGATTTGTAAAATTTAATTTTATCTCGAAATCTTCAGGTTTTTGTATATTTTAATAATCAATCAATGAAGACTTATTAACGAAACACAAAAAACTTACATCTTTCATCTTCAGGTTAAAATTCACCCGGGATCCCGGGATACCGAAGTTCGGGATCCACGGTGGTGGATTGGTGGAGATACGAGAAGTTGGCCACTAACCCGTATCTCCACCAATCCGCATTGGAGCAGCGCGGTGGAGTATGCTCCAGGCCTTGCCCGGTTGTGGGGAAAGACCCGTGCCCAGTAGTGGGACATAAAAAGGGTTGAAGGCAATATTAAAATTGTAAAATAAAATTATTTACTTAATTTTAAAAGAGTGTCGAGAGTTTTCTCGCCTGCGTTTTTCTCCCGGCCTACCTTAGTCAAAAGAGCGCTTACAGCCATTGAAACGTATTATTTGACATTCATTCAGTATACGTTAATACTTTACGAGTATGACGAATAAAAAAAATTACATTAACTTCTAATATAGCAGTATATTAGATAGAAATAATGAAAAATATAATACAGCCATCCTTAACTTTGTATATCTAAACACCAAATATTGAATAAACAAAGAAAACATTTACTACGTATGAAACTCACTCTTGCCTGTTATCGGTTTGATGACCGGACGTATTGTGCTCATCATCTCTCATTCAATCATAATTATAAGTAGGCACACACGGAAACGCACATACGACTGTATAGACTCTCACTTAGTTACTATAATATTATTTTTAACGCAGCAAAACTAGTGGTCACTGCAACCTACGAATAGGACCAACCAACCAAACAGGACAAAAGTTCTTTCCGAGATAGAACATCGCCTCAAATGCCTCTACTATAAAATTAAATTATTGATTATGGAACTATAAAGTACAAAATATCATAACAGAATGTTAGAAATTAATATCAACAATAAAGGTTGAGGGTAAAATCCAACTAAGTAATATTATAAACGCAAAAGTTTGTAAGTATGGATAGATGGATGTTTGTTACTCTTTCGCGTAAAAACTACTGAATGGATTTTAATGAAACTTTACAATTATATAGCTTATACACCAGAATAACACATAGGCTACAATTTTTAAAGATATTGTGTGAACTGCTCGAAATACTAATCCTGCGCAGACAAAGTGGCGGGGTCCAGCTAGTTTATCATAATCTCTGGTTCGACGTTTAGATAACACTATTACCATGTCACGTGTGCCCACAATCAGGCTTTACTGCATATTTAATCATTTTTTATTTAACCGTAAACAGTTAAGGACCGTGATGGTCGCCTGAAAGTAAATTGTCTCCAACATTCATACCTCCCCAACTGATGCACAAGAACTTGACCCAAGAATTGCTTTACGGCGCGTTATCGTGAAAGCAGTGGTACCTCCCCGTGCATACTAAAAAAGTTCTACTACTTTTCAAATACACACCCTCTCCAATGGGTACTATGGACACACACAAATACAATACTCAAATTAAAAAAAAAATTATCATAAGGTACACGTATACAGTGGATGAACGTCAAATAATACGGTACATCGGCTTTAGGCGCCCCTTTGGCTGCGGTAGGCCGGGAGAAAAAAGCCGGCGAAAAAAACTCTCGGCACTCCTTTAAAATCAAGTGTATAAATTACAAGTTGTTATAATATATTATTTATTACTATTAAGACCAGAAATATTTTATTGAACTATAACTATTGTCATATAAATTTCCGCCCCTCTGAGAATCGAATCCAGGACCCTTCGAATGACTCACGAGCATGGTAACTACACATGGGTCGTCATGTTTTAAAGTTGGCATTATGAAAAAAAAATGTACTCATTTATTTATTACCAGTTAAATTACCTACTTAATTTAGGTAAATTACTTAAGTTAGGTAAATACGTACTTACCTACAGCAACCAATTTATACATACAGTAAATGTTAAACAGACACAAACAGCGAATTCTTCGTAGTCATAATAAAATATACCCTCATCAAATTACGTAGGATAGATAGCCGAGTATCAAATGCCTATTAAAACATAGGCATAGATTAAGCGAAGATTAGGTAACTTGAATCAAATTCTATTATGCCTACAGCCCAGTGGCGTAGCGTGGCAGAGGACGGAAGAGGAGCCCCGGGCGGCACTTTTTAGGGTGCCGCAATATACATAACTTTTTTTATTATTTTTAAATAATAAAAAAAGTTCACAATAAGTAGCGATTTTTTTATTTTAGGGGTAGCAAATGGCAGTTAATTTTTTTTTTTAAACTATACCTAAAAGGTGGTACAAAAAATAGATGCTTAGGTACAAGAGATTTCGGATAGATATAAGTATCTAATAATGTGGATTAGTATTTCGAGCAATTCACGCAATATCTTTATAAATTGTAGCCTATGTGTTATTCTAATGTATAAGCTATAT
>DWQK01004748.1:0-10159 GCA_018231225.1 Noctuana stator | reverse complement strand
GTTTTATTGTATAAGTACTATTTGTATCACAGATACAGATATATATACATATATTATAGTTTAACCAATATTTATAAAGCACATACGTGCTTTATATATTGGTTAAACTATTATACTACATTAGAAAAACATGCAATGGACACCAACTCGTACTAGTAAAAAGCTATTTAGCTCCTCTGCATTCGAAATAAGAAATTAAGTTTCATGCATCTCTTCAAAGTATCCATTACTGAATTGGTTTTTGAAACATTTTTCTGCAGCTTTCGTGGTGAGTGTGGCTTCTAATTAAAGGTAGTTGAGATACCTGTGTTAACATCACTTTTTAAAAATAATATTTTTGGTTCCCTCTTGTTGCCGCCAATCAAGTCGCTAACAAATGTCCCGTGGTCAGATTACCGTATCGATATTCGGTTTTACACATGCTTAATAGATCCCCTTAAAGCGGGAAACTGCATCTATACATTGACTGCCTTGTAGTAGTAGTCATAGAATCGCTTGGACGTGCAAGTGACTTACATAATATATATAATCAAAGACAGATGTGCGTAAAAATAATCATAATTATTATTTTATCGGTACGGTTGAACGGCGTCATAGTTCACGCAACGCATCTGGTCATAACGTTTCGCCGGGCAATAAGTCCGGGCTAATTGTCGGAGAGGATAATTTGGTGTCGGTTTACTGTCCTACCGTGCTGCTGCCGACCGCCGCACATGCTGCTAATTACTCAGTCACGCCTCCACTGAAAAACACGCTTCATCTTACCTCTATTACATTGTGCATAAAATTACTTTTTAGAAATGTTTTTAAATCTCTATAATGTAATTTTAACTTGTAATTTTAAATTACCATGCTCTTAAGTTTTAAAAACGAAAACAATTTTTTATACATAAATATGTTATTTTAACTCATAAAAGCTCTTTGATTTCTGCAAATTGCGGTAAAATTAGAACGTATTTACGAAATAATTGCATTTCAGCGTGAAATCCCGAAGGCTTACGAGAAGGAAGAATAGTCACAGTGTTTGCAAAGTCACTTGTAAAGTCCTCGTTGCACATTCTGAGAACTATCTGCTTTCCTGTAGAAAGATAATGGAGTTTCAGAATTACGTACTCCATCCATTACAGAGTGAGGGTGAGGACTAAATTGAAATATTGTGAAATAGGTTGCAAGAACTTCATCTGGTTCTATTAATAAAATATTTTTTTGCTAAAACTTAAGAAGGTTTTAGATTTTTTAATCAATTTCGTTAGCTTTCTTAAATATCTGCACCAAACTTTAAATTTTATAGGTAAATAATTATAATGAAATGTTAATGTTTGTAAAATATAAAGTGTTATTTATTTCCGAGATATACAGAGATATAGAGAGAAAATAAGCGGCACTAAGGACGGAAATTGTACGATAAAGTTAGCAATTTAGTTGAGAATTGGTATACCCGAATTTCCAAGTTTTCCAGTTTCCATTTCAGTTTCCAATCAATAGTAAAGTAACAACAGTAATTTGTTCAAATTACTGAAAACTTGGAATTTCGGATAAATTTTCTATTAAATTATTAAAATAGGTAGGTACGTAACTGTTCTCTTATAAGTAGTTAGAATATTTATTTTCTGAAAAACTGCTGCTGAGTAATTCACTCAGGGACTCAGCTAAATGCTGCTACAATACAGTTTAACGAGAGTAAAGTCAGCAAAAACTATTATATACTAAATATTTCTACATAAAATATTCTTAAACCGTAATAAACATATTCATAGAATTGACACAATTGAATAATAACTAAAAGTTGTAAATTTTTTTAATTCAATATGCTCTCCTAAAATCGCACTGTATACAAATATAATTTCTTTGTAATAATCGGAATACCTAGTTATTATTAATTTTTTACCCATTGTGGTACCCAAGTGGACGCCTACAACTCTCTTACGGGATTATACACAAGATTTAGATTTCTATACTCCTTGCGCCATCTAACGTACGTACTTGGAAATACGACGTGTTTACGTATTCATATTAGTTACAAATCTCGTCGCAGAACTGGAAGTGTCGCTTTACGTACAACTTTATAAATTAATAACATATTGTTCAAATACTTATTTATTTAATATTCTTTTACGTAATAACTAATGAAATAATATAATCATAACAAGATGTTTAAGAAATAATAGGAAGGCATGTCATATGATGATGACATATGTCATAATTTAAATATTTTGACAGTTTCTACATTGAACTTAGTGCTTACTTTTACTGTATATACTACAAGCAACTAATTAACTTATAGATTTACTACTACACATATTACTTATCACTAATAGTTTTTTACGTAACGTAGGTAGGTACGTAGATGTGGAAATGTCGCGATTCCCAGACGGTTTCCCATTTAATTACCAACCTCGTTAGATCCGCGTGTTCATAAAAAAATAATTACTTAATTCAATTAAAATATTTAAAAATGTCAGAACTGTTTGCGATATGACTCGGAGTAATCTTAGTTCTTAGGTCTAGTAACGTATCTATAGGTAGTTCATTTTAATAGAATCTGGTAATAATATTTACAAATACTTACATCTGATTCACATCGACACTGGACAGTTTTTGACCTCTATTATGCAAAAAAATTCCTTCATTGATTATTCATTGCCCTATAGTCGACTTAAAGCATCCGTCTTGGTTCCAATAGTTTTTACGGTTCAAAAGTGTATATAAATAAATACATTTAAAAAGAATGTTAATACTACTCGTAGTGTCTTACCGAACAACCTTATAAAAATTAAACTTAAGTACAATAGCAAAAGGAAACCGCTCAACTATGATTGTAATGCACATCGAGCACATCGATTCCAGGCCCCATTGACGTCACAGGAACACATTTTTTACCCTTACGAATCTACTTTTCTATTCAACATCAAGAATAAAAACGAAACCGAATTGCACGTAAGTAACTCTATTAAACGTGGTCTTTGACTAGCATTCATTATCCCCCTGTCTAGTTTTATATTCCTTTGTGTGCAATAGTCGTCCTCTGGATGCATGAATAAATTGTTTTTCAACACGACTTTAAGAATTGTGCATTCTGAACGAACTGGTAGGTCAAGATCGCTTTCTCATAGAACACTGCTTTGTGTGATAGTAAAAGGCGTGTACTATTAAAGGGCGAGGATCGGGTCGGTGCAGAGCTTATAGCGACATAATCTACGTCAGCGTTTGTCAAACATTCCAGGTCTAATAAAACATGGCATGAGATTTTTGTGAGGTATAAATTAAGACCGAAGCTACATTTGCCACAAAGCTATTCCCAATTTATTGCAGACAGGTTTTATGGTGTGTCGTTTTTTTTTTACCAATAATTATTTTAAACATTGATTGCTATACAGGTCAATAAATTATGATAAAAAAATTATGCCTATGTGTGTATTGCCTTCAATATAAACATTAATTCTTTCGCAACTGACAAAATTTGTTTGTACATAGTACATATTTGTATGTACATACAATGATTAGATCACATAGAATTCAATAACAAGATACAATAAAATAAAAAAAACTCTTTATTATAATGCCTAAAAATAAACGCAGAACTATTATCATGGAACGCCGCATCCTTAACACAACTTTGACCAACGCTGAAGTTTTCAATGCAATGCTAGTGCCGGCTCTCGCCATCTCTCCTAGTAGACCGGTAGACCTATTAAAAGATCGGCAATAGCGAGGGAATCAATCGGAGACGTCGGCCTCGTCTTAATGTGTTTGCTTGTGCGCGTGAGTGATCCCGATTGTAATGCGTGCCTGTCAATGCCCTAGCCCCGTCATCGCCCCTTGCCTCTTTAAACAATAGAGGGAACCTGGCCAATGCTTTACCCGTTAACTTAAAGATTTATTGGTTTAGTAAAGCATTCAGTCGTATCATTTACCTATACCATATATATTAAATAATTATACATCAAATAATTATAATTGTTACTCGCGTCACGAATAAAAATCGACTTCAACGTTGTCGCTACTACTACACATACTTTAATTTAAGTCTTACTCGTGTCTTACACATACTTTACTCATGGATGCCATTGTCAAAACTGAACCAAATTACTAATGGGACCAAACGAGAAGCATCAGCTTTTAAATAAAAAAAAATCATCCAAATCGGTTTACCCAGTCGAAAGTTATGAGGTAAAAAAAAATAAAAAAATATTGTTGAACTGAATACCACCTCCTTTTTTTGAAGTTGATTGAAAAATGTTTGAAGATGTATTTTTAGCGTCAACAAATTCGGACGGATATCAGAAAAAATGTCATGTTTGGCCAAATTCTATTCTATTCAATCATTTTAAACTACCTTCACTTACAATCAGCACGGAAAAATATGTCATAAATAACTAGGACTTTGTACAAAGATACGAGTACTACAATTGATGTGAGACGATCCATGAAATATTGTTCTGCATAACGTATTGATGAGTCATTTTAGTCTGCTGTCTGCCCACTTAAAGTTATCGATGGAATATGTTACACTATTTATGTACAGCACTATTTATTAATATTATTCTTCAGATGAACACGTAAAGACAATTAAACAATCACCAAGACCGGGAACAGAAATCGAAATTCATCATAAATTTAGACCTTCCTTATTCTAGATATTTCTTATTCTTATTCCGGCAAATTTAATTTAAATTTCAGCCCTGCCGGAAATCGAACCCAGGACCTTTCGAACGGTGGACCGGATTTGTAGCCATTATACCGCACAGACCGTTCATATGCTTCCATAAACCGTACTAATTTTCTTAATTAATAATTTAATAAAAAACACGTATAGCCCCACACTAGGAATTGAAGTCAGGACCCTTCAAATGATAAACATGATAACTACTACACCACACGGGACGTCATTAGCTAATAAAAGTTTGTATATGAATTGTGCAAATGTACTCGTATATTGAAACATTCAATATCGAATAGAGTGTCTTTGAAAGTTTCAAAGCTCTGCTGTGCTCACCTAGTAGCGAGCGACAATCCATTCCCCAGATATTGCAGTCACAGAACTTAGATTATAAACTTGCTTTGTACAGTCGTAAATTTGGCTCCTTCAACTTAACTTGACTACATATGAAATTTAAAACAAATAGAACTAGTTCCCAGCTACCCAAACTGAACAAGCTTAACATGTGTCTCTCAATTTGCCTCCTTTCTATTATTATTATTATTTGAATTTATCGTTCGGTATCATTTCGTACCTAATCAATTATAAGCGCCATTGAGCAAGCTTTGCCATTTCTTACGTCTAGGGATGCCATTTGAAAGTTACTCAAATTGGCAAATAATATAATTATGTAAAACTCTCTAAATTGTTAAAGGCTTCGTGTAATTCTTGTCGACCCAAAATTTAACAACATGGTGTGTGGAACCAGCATATACGATATAATAACTGTCCTAAGTTCTTACTAGATGCTATAAAGAATATACACAATATAGCTGTTATAAAGAATATGCACAAAATATATACAACTATACACAGTGAATAAATAAAATTGCCTTTGCCTCAGTTTTACATGATCGCTTATTATTCATGGTGTCGCAGAACACGTGCGGGCTATTTCTCAAGCAAATGAATAAAAATCGACGTAAAAAAAGGGACTGCTTATAAAAGTGCAGTAATGTGCGTACGCCGTGCGCCGGGCCACATCCGAGCTGGATACTGAGAAAGGTCGTTAAAACAATAAATATTAGTGGCATAAAAGAACAATAGGGTATGCGCCGATCCTATGTTCAGTGAGTGAAGACATTGTGCCGGCCGACGAGCTTCGAGCTGCGAGGAGGGCACCGCGCCGCCCATTGAGCCGCGACCGATCCGCATAATGAGATGCAGTGTTCCACCAGATGTGGCGCAGGCGCGGCCCAACATCACTTTTTGTGTTTCCCTTTTTTTACACACGTTGTCTTGGAAACTTTGACAATATCACGTTCCTTCTCGTTTTCACGATACTGCCGGGCGCACTTAAAAGCAATGAAATAAGGAAAAGAATCCAGACAATTGTCATAAAAAATAATCAAATTTAATACCAGAACTAATTTAACTAAGTAAAATGAACACCCAGTAATTAAAACTGTTATGAGACACTCGTATAATTACATGTGTAATTATAAAAGTAGGTGAATAATTATCATATATGTACGTGTACTAATTATTATGGCATCTAAGTTTAAAGAAAAATCTTTGTAACGTGTAACCTAACCCAAGCTTTCACTCGTTTTCGGCTAAATATAATTCCGGAGAGCGTAGACTAGATTGGAGCTGCGGGCGGAGCTAGCCTCACGTTTATTTATGTTGCTGTAGTCAGAACTCTTACCTCCTGCCGCCAGATGTTATTTTACGACATCTACATATAAAACCACTCAGTAAACAAATGCATTTCGACTTACTAAACCACCTCATTGTTATATAGCCCACTAAATACTTTTTATTCTTTAATGAATTCTTAAGACGCCACAAAAATACATTCATTTATATCGTCACAAGAAATAAAAAATTAAATCTGTAAGTAATATTACGAGATATAATAATCCTACCTATAATCCATCCATCCAAATTCTTTACCAAAACAAACCCGTTTCACACAGTTCATTAAATGAAGTTTGAAAAGCACTTTAAAACCATTACACACATTTATGTAGATCTCCAAAAATTCTATCACTAAATATGCGACGTTGACTCCGATATCTTGTCTGGCGGGCACGCCCGCGCAGCTCCATACTTCTTTACATTCCATACGAATATAAGCACTATGGGAAGTAAGGAAGCACGGAACTAGCGCAAAGCTGTATCTTCGCTCTTCTCTCTTCTGAAGGGCCCATGAAATAACAATCCTTGACTGCGATCAACCGTAAAGTAGTGCGGCGCCACCTTCAGGAGGTTGGCGCGGAGACCACCTCGGCGCGAGAGTCCTCGAGGCAAAGACTTGACGGTGGCGAGCGACACGGCTTGATGGAAGCTCGTCGAGCACTGGCGGCACGCAGCGTGCGCACGCGCAGACCAGCTCTAAAAATGGAGTCAACCGGTGGAGTTCGCTTACGAGTCGCGAGTACCATCCATTCCAAATTTGTATTTTCCCGAAATAGAATGGACGGCGAGCGTCCATCGGATCGGTTTCTCGAACGTGCACCGACCTGCAGCTTGCGACGACTCGTCGGGCTGCACGCCGGAGCCTTGTCCGTGGTGCCCGCGAAGGATCTTATGTAAGGAACACTGTAAACCGCGCCGCGTGACGACCGTTTCGAAAATAAACGTGCACGCAGAGTAAGACGCCGCTGGCCGGCGCCACATGTGCGCGCTCCCGTCAGCGTTCCGATGATCGCGCTGGAGGGGAGGCTATTATTAGTTGTACACCATCTACCACTGTCACCTCCCGCGGGGTAGTCGGGCTATACATAGTTTCGATCACAAGATCTGGCAATCCTCGGCGTTCACTGACCTCTCCTGAAACAACACGACTGCACGAATCAAATAAAATATAATTCGCATTTTGTAGATAATTACAGCAGTTATAATTTCACTAGCCTTCCGCAGAGAAAAGAACGAGACTCGGAATTATTTGTTAAAGCTGCATTTTATGTATATAGATGCTGGGCACGATGTTTACAAAGTTGAACAGTTCGATGTAGAGGCAGCAACGTATTGTGGCCGAGAATTCCCGGTGTTAGCCGTAAAGCGCGCCTCTACATTCACTCAGTCAATAAAAGAATTTTGGCAAACTTTCGTAGACAAACAAGTGGGACGACGGCCAACTCATCTTTTGTCTGCCTGAAAGCAACATAGTTTTGTTAGCATTTTGATATCGCAATGTTTCAAAGTAGTAAACAGGAAAAATTTTGCCTTATATATTATAGTAAAGAAAGTTTGCAATTTCAGTAAGTATACATTTTATTTCTATAGTAAGTCATGGTCTCACCTAAGCTTTTCCGTCTAATCTTACCTATTAAAAATACCATAAAAGTAATTCAATACACTAAAACAAACGTAATAAGTACCGTTTAACCTAAATAGGGACTTTTTTAGGTTCGTTACAGTGTTCAACTTCAATGTTTGTTCAGTTCAAGCTAAAATTGCCTAGAATTTCAGTATGTTTCATTATATTAGCTAAGATGCGCTCGTCGCATTCAAAGAATAGCTTTACGGTGGCCGCAAAGCACGAGCGGCCGAAGACCGTCTGTTGAATATTAATGTGACATTGTTATTGGCCACAGTTGCCCGCCGCTGCCCCAATCGTGCATTTCCATAACTTACTATTCTGGATCCGCGGAGAATCAGCTCACCGTGGAATATGATCGTTTGACCTACCATACCACCACTCATATCTGTCCTATAATATTTTACTTGAATTGGAGCTCATGTTAATTACTCATTGATTAGAATTTTTATCAATATGTTATTAATTTATCTTATTTTATTTATTTATATTTTATTATTTATTTTCTATTGATTTATTAATTATATTTTATTAATAAACAAATTAGGGACACTGAAATCTTAAAAAAAAAACACACTTAAAAGAAATTGTATATTAAATTAAAATTATTTAAATTAAAATTTAAAATAAAATATTTTTTTAGATATCCTTAAATACACTGCTATAATAAAAATCGATTTCCGTTATTTGTCTTCATCCCCATTTATCGTTAACATAGACTCGATTAACAAACGGTTACTCTTTGGAAATTACGGAACTACTAATTCTTCGCGGACATAATTAATTATACCTGTGACTCATATCATGAGTTTATTAATGAACAAACGCGTCGGATACGGAAGATCCACATAGCATAATAAATTTTGTCATTACTCCGCTAAATGTAAAGATGTGTAACACCCAGTCAAGTCGCTTTTATAGGTTTATATTTATCTTACAGTTTCATATGACTCATAAAAAGGAAATAAATATCCCTCTCTGCAGACAAAGAAAAATATTGAGTGTCAATGATATCGAGGGCCGAGCCATTGAGAGGTATATTACCGGTTGCTTTAAATTGTTCGCGGGACTAACTGTTATGCAAATCTCGTACTCGTATATTTTGTAATAATCCGTTAGCGTTCATCAAATATAAATTCATCTACCTAGGCTGTCTGAATATTTTCAGACGTATTTCCACGATTCTTTCTACCATCTCGACATTTATGACATATTATTATTTATATATTTTCTTTTCTTTTTCCTCTTTCTTCTGCACACTTGCTCTTACTAGCATCTTGTTTCTTTCTTTCTCTCCGCACAAAAGTAGTCCCGAACATATAAATGTAAAACCGCCTTTTACGAGTAATTACACTATAATATGTACTTTTAAATTATTTTCTGCAACTTGTTTTTTTATTAATTGGTGTGCAAAAAAGTGTATTTGTATTATGTATGCGACATCTCTAGGGTACCTATACACTATTCGTCCGTTCGTTTGACACTACCTACCCTTGAAAATGCTATTAGACTCATTCTAGGCTTTAACAAATTAAAATATGTCCAGCGGTGTGTCGACAGCCATTTCATGTTTATTTCATATCGCTGCTGATGATTTCATCACAGCAAAAAGCAATAATAATGTTACTAGGTTACCAAAACACGCAGTGCCGTCGAGCTGCTGCCGCAATAAAAAAAAATGTAGCGATATCGTAGCCGCGTTGCCGCTGAAAAATGTTCTCATATTCACATCCGACAATCAAACTAAAACGGCACTGATTTTGATAATCAAAATGGTTTACCTGTAAGTTCTCGTACTTAATTGTTTACTATTTTCTTGATACTGTTCACAATAAATATAGAGCACCGTATGTACAGACAATAATTAAATGTGAAACGAATAAAGTTTAAGCGAAAGTTTAGAAAGTAAATATTAAATTGATAGATTACAGGTAAAACCACTGGACAGATAAAACCACTGTGCTGCTTAAAACCAGAATCAGGCAATATATCATAATCATTTGATTCAATTTAATCGTAATCAGTGAAGGTCTAGATTCTCGAAATGTTCCTAAATAAATTCTCATGGAAGTGTTACGTCCCTGTTACTTTAATTAAAAAAGAGTATCTTAACATTGGTCAAAATAAATAAAATAAAATAAAAACATTTTTATTCATCATAAGGTATTTGTATACACTCGATGAACGTCAAAAAC
>DWQK01004747.1:0-10161 GCA_018231225.1 Noctuana stator | reverse complement strand
ATATAGGTACTAAAAAATAAAAAACACAAGGCCAGGAAACCTTATCGCAAAGACAATGAAATCTTCACAAATACGAGTACCTCTAACTAGTGGAACTTCATTGAACACGTAGTCCCGGTCGTCCTCACAGGCAAGCGGAGCACCACTTTATATGCAGAGCTCACGGAACAAAGCGAGGTTGCGTATAAATAGTTTAAAATCACCAGTTGTCCCTGTAACCCAGTTAGGACGTATTATTTATGTTGGAGCGTCAAAAGGGCCCGTCGTCCTCGTCTCCATTGTATGAGGAGTGCCTAGACCGCGCCCTTGTACTTTGCAGGGTTCCCTACTCAAACAAGGAACTATTATTCATAGTCACTGGCATGAGGCACGCAATTAATATGCTTACTTCATAATATCATAATATTATATATGCCGCGTATCTTGTTTAGGAAAAACAAACTTTAGCGGTAAGGCGCAAAACACGACATCAAAAAAATAATTTCTTGTGTTGGGCCTACTGGTCATCTACTGGTATTAATACTTATTGTTATTGCTTTTGGTGTTCTCTACGCCCCGTCAGTCACATTATTTGCCCAAGTGTTTGCACTAAAGGCTTCGTCCTAGTTTAACGGCCAAGTTATTGTAGTCAGATGACAAGGAGGCGGAGGCGGAGACGGAGACGAGCAGTTCGTGCTACAAGTTTCGTATGCTCCAGTTAGTTATGTAGTGGACACGCGTATCAGATTTTGTCTCACATAAAGAACGTTACTTTATAATGTACGTAATACTACACTACACTACTTCGGTTTAAATTTATTAGTTTTAGACAGTAGATTGGTCCCACACTAGGATTCCCTGTGTCGTGGGTAACCAATATTTTTATGTATTAATTGTTATAATTGTTGAAATTCTGACAAAAGAATATTTAAAAAAATGTGTAATCTCTTAAAGTAGAACAAAGGTAAAAGGGAGGCAATTCAAAGAGATTTTGAATTTTGAGATTTTGATTTGAGATAATTGACAAGTTAACCAACAATCAACCAAAATGATTATAAAGGTTTTTAAGTTTTATTTTCCAAAAATGTTCTTTGAATTCATTGGTTCCACGAAAACTTCACAAAACAATAATGCTACCGGTACACGTGTAACGAGTAACACATTAAAAAATGTCAAGTCGTTTGTAGTCAGACTATCTTCTTACAGTGCCGCGGCTGCAGAAGCCGCGGCAGCTGCCTGTAATCAGATTCCGCAGGATTCATCGCACAAAAGCAAATGTAAGGCGGATTATAGCGTATTACCGATGTAGGCAACAGAGGATTTAAACTTGTATGTTATCTGTTCTATCCTTAACAAACACTTGGAACAAAAAAAATTAAGAGGGCGTCAGGAAAAGCAAGCGGAAAAGAACTGGAATTTAGAAAAGATATATAGAAAAAGAAATAATTTATCAACCCAACATTTTCCTTAAAAGAATTTACCCTTTCGATCTCTCCCTGTGTAGTAGTATCTGTGAAATACACCTTTAGTGCCAGAACGAAAGCCGCCTTCGATCCAATTAAGCGGCAATCCAATTGTGATTGATTATTATTACAGCCTTTCAATAAAACCTATTATTACACAGTCGCGATCTGTAAACCCGATTCAAACTATATATGCAACTAATTGGATATTTCAAATTAATCCACAATCCACATTATCAACAATGATTGGAACTGGTGAACTGTGTGTGATCACTAATTTGTTTTGCAAATTGCTTGTAATGTCAAATAGCAACTGTATTTGTAATGAAAATATACTCATTATTTAACAGGATTAAAGAGATAAGAGAAAGATTAGAGGGAAAGGTACAAGAGGCCAATACAGAATATACTATTTCATATAAATAAGTATCTGTATAAAAATACCAATTATAATCCGCTTAAGTAGCAAATAAAATTAACCAGATACACTGGCATAATTAAAGATTCAAAAAGTTACGAGATAGAGCAGAAGTTAATTAAGCGAAGTGACTTTGTATTACTATCGATCCTGCGGCGGCCTCGTGGGAAGCACTACCTGTGGCACTTTGCTGGCAAATCTGTAACAATAGGCTTACCGATACTGCGATCTCATTAACCGTATACGAAGCCCTCTCATATGACAGAATAGGCGCCCCACGCCCACCACGAGACCACATAACAGGTACCCACAGAAGGTACAAGTATGATTCAGTCATTTAGAGTAAGTGATATTATGATTGCTACGAGTGCTCCTAGTCCTATCCTTTCTGCAGCAGGAAACGAGGTTTAAGTAAGATCGCTGAAGTTTATCCGGCCAGCTTTTTCTTCGAATACTATCACACACCAGTCTTAAGAACTGCTTACTTTATACTTTATAGTAACAGAATGTTAATTGAAATTCGTGCACACAGCGAATATAAAATCAAAGCTTACCTTTATTTCTCAGAGCCATTTGGAAAGTTGAAAGGACTATCAATCCGAGGGGTAAGCACGTCTGGAGTGATGTAGGATTCAATTTGTCAGCTATCCCCGGAACGCGGCCCCACATGCCGCGGGGACCTGGGGGTTATCGCCTACTTCACTGACATTTTATTTCTGTAGTATTCGTTTTCCTTCTTAAACTTATGTCATCAATATCACTGACAGCTATGTATTCTAAATTTTAATAATTTGTTGAGAATAGACTTATTGCCCGAGAGTTATTAAGCAAATTCAGTGAAACTGTAAGTAGCGTCATCTATTACAAATTTCAATTTATCAAAATATTGCTGTTGTTTGCTTCGCTTTACCAAGTCTTGGTAATTCAGTACTTAAAAATTACCGATAAAATTAGGCGGGCAAAACAATTTTACCACCTTAATAAATAAATGTATTAACTGTATAATTAACGGTATTCTTAGAATTAGCTATCTATTATTTGTAAGGTGAAAACTATGTATACAAAATAGTAAAGCGTGTAAGCTGGTACCTAAACTATGTATTGTAGGGCATAGCCAAAAGCCACACAAAAATTTTTATTTAACAAATATTACATAAGCCGTGCACGAAGCTCATTGTATACACGAAATAGGTATATTGTTCACGATGAAAATAGTAACTGCTCATTGTACCAATCGGGGAAAGAGGCGCAGAGGGGTATTTGTGGACACAAACGAGGTTCAGCTGAACTCACAATGGAAGCGAATTTATAAAGAAGTTGAGGAGAATTGCCCTATTTAAGGGTAATGTTAGCTATTGTTTGCGTCGAGCTCTGAATGAATGTAAAATTCCATACCACTGAATGGAATTAAATGTGGCATTGACAAGTTGTTCTGTACGTAGGCGCGAAGGATGGTACGTGTTCTGATATTTAGGTTTATTTAATCGGAACAACATCTTGGAATCATTCGCTGTGTTGGTACCACATAACGTGACAATCTCATAGAGTTTAAAAGTATCATACATTATGTATCTATTACAAATTAAGACTTCGTGTTTATCTGTACCTGCCTATAAGAGCCAAACAAAAACAAAGATTGGGGAACTTTCTCCCGACTTCTACTAGAATTACTCGTACCACTTTTTACCCTTACCAATTCTTGTACCTTGTCTTACCGATTTATATTTGAACTTCGCAAATATGATGACATTTTATTTTCTGAGATATTTCTAAGTGTTCTAACCATTTACCATAAAAAACATACAAGTAAAATAACTAAAACATTAGATCCAACAGCGAACGCAATAAACGTGCCCTGCGGCTTCTGCCCAGACACGGTTTTTGTCCGTAACAGATTGGCCGTCGGTCTGTTTATGGGACAGTCGGTTCCCAGTAGGGCGCAGGGGCTACGTGTAAAATTTCACGTTTCCATGTAATTTCACAGCCTATCGTGACGAGCTTCGATTCCCTGAAATAGCATTAGCCTAATCGCATGAGATTAGATCAACTTTTCCACGAATAACAAGTCTCAATAACATTGAATAATTTATTTTGGTACATACTGTTACGACGCACTTCTTTAAAGTAACGAATATCCACCCCAAACGGTCTTGGCGGAGTAATGCAATTTGATTGTAAGTCTACTTTAGGCCTTAGCCTAGTAGCTAGATTAATAAATGAATACTGGAAACTGAGTATTTACTGACCAATAAGCGAATTAGCATAAGAATCCCAAACCTGACCGATAACAGCATAATTTGTTCGGTATACGGAATTAAAAAAACATTACTACAGTTCCTCGAACGAACATTTCGTTGCAGTTCGCTCCAGTTTCATTCGAATGACAAAAGAAGTACACATAGTTGTGAAAAACGATCATTACTAAATAAGACTAAACACTTTAGGTACGAGTATAACATTTCAAGTCGCAGCAGACAGAATGGTTTGATATTTTATAACTTCTTAGTAATCCTACCTCGCAGCATTGCTACAATAACGCGTTAAGCGAATAAGCAAAACAAATAAAGTATTCGTCCGCAACGAATGCATTTCGGTCAACAGCCGACTTACCGATAGCAGTTCCTACACTAATACATAAATAGAACTTGTAAGGCTTGTAGCAAATTGAACAGCGATCGTGTGGTCCTTATCTTATCGAGTGTTGCGGCGCGCGCCTGGTGGTCTCCGCGGGAGCATCCGAGTGTTCAAGAGGCGAGCGAATTGCCGCTAACGAACACATTTGCATATACGCTTTTAATAATGCTACCGTCTGGTCATCCGGAGTATCTGGATAAGATACCAACTCAGTAGTTCGGTAGCAACTTAATAAAATTCTTTTTTAATTCATTTATTAAATATAATAAGTTAATCTGTATCAGTATTCGATACACATTCGATAATATGGATAATGAATATAAATAATAATAAAAACGTCACTATAAAATCCCGTCAATAAAATAATACAAAAATGTCATGATCCAAATACCTAATTACAATTTAATAAATGTCAGTCCTTTATGACATATTGTCAACTAGCTTCAATACCCACGACTTAACCCGCGTGGACTTTAGAATGCGGCCCTAAGACCAAAAATATAATAGATTGAACCAAGGAATCACGTTGTCCCATGACTCCCATGCAAACTCTGCCTCCGCTTTTACACAGATGAATACTTGGGAAATCGGTGAAGTCCTATCTTGTAGACGATTGCGTCATCGCTTTCGAGTTCGAGACTCAATTAGTGAGTCCTAACAAACTCGCCAATGTTTCAGATCTTGTAGCGAAGAGAACCGGCTCGCTGCCAAACGAACGTGCTCAAGAGTAATGCTCGCCGCCGGAGCATTTATAGCCTACGCCGGAGTCCGCTTCATTTTCAAAAACCAAGCTTTGGCAGGAGCCGAGCAACGTTACGGAGGAATGAGGAACGCTGGCCGACGACGGAGCGTGCGAGCACTTCAACATGAGCCCAATGACCCAAATGTGTGCAAAGTTCGGACGTCGGAAGCTCAAAGTCAACAACTAATAAAGTTTTAAATAAAGAATTTCTAAAATAAAATAAATAAGTAAAAATTTTATTAAATGAAAAATTAGTTTATTTAACAATGCAAAAATTACATGTAATAACGCCTATCCAGTCACAGTGCTGGGGCTGCAGGGAAGATATTTCATAAGAGACAAGCAGTACCATGTACCATTTTTAACTTTCTGTGTTTTTGTGTTTTTTTTTCTTTTTCTGTGTACATAAATTGTTAAATAAATAAATATAGGTACTTTCATAAATTAAGAGCTAAAATATACAGTTAGGCATTATGGAATATTGAAGGTTGTTTGATAACAAATAATTCAAATAACCCGCTTTGTATTAGTCTAAGTATTTAAGTTTTTATCCTTGGACTAGGAAAGTCTGGAAATGCAGCTGGTTTGAGGTGGGCACCTATTTGCTTTCAAGTAGATTTGTCCAGCCTTATTGACTCGTATTAACCGTCGCCAACGCCGAACGCCAACGAGCCGAACGCCAACGAGACCGGAGTGCGAAGATTACGGTAATAACTTATAGATGATGCATGAACCGGCACCGAGCCGCGCGTGCCGTGACGCCGCATCATTAATTAGAATAAACGCTCGAATAAATTATATTCAATTAATATTCGTCTGCGTCAGCCCGCGCATCGTTATTTATTCAAAGGCTTATACCGCCAGCGAGAAATTGAATTAAAACTAAAGCGAGCATAATAGAAATAGATCAATCTGTCGTGACTGTCCATGGTGTCGCTTTAACGAAATAATGTAGGTAGGTACGTTTGTTAGAAATGTGCACATTTATAATTATTATCGGCAAACCCACTATTGAATTAAGTAGGTATGCTTCACGTGTTATTATATCTATCTAAGACTAAATATTTTTATTTGTTTACCGCAGTAATATAAAAAATGGGAAAAAATACGTACAGTCGAAGTCAGCCGAACCTCCTCTTTTTGAAGTCTGTAAATATGAAAAAAAATTATTTACGACAAAACATGAATATAAAGAAACAAACTTGCGCTTATTAGTCACTCATAGGAATAGATTTTTCATTTTTCTCTCCCTATTTCGTAAAATCTTATCGTAGCATAGCAACACTATTTTTTTGTTTTGAATGACATTTATACAAATAAATTTTGAGGCCCGTAGCGCCATCTCTTAGCTAATAGTATGAACTACTTCATATTAGCTCCAAGTTTAACTAGTAAGTTACCAACAGCTGTCATGTCTAACATTTCTAGACACCCGAAATATTCTTAAAAAGGCATCTAAAGTTTACGCTTATTACTTATTTAATTTAATACTTAATACTTATTTATTTAATTTAATACTTAATAAAAATCGACGTGAATTCAGTTGTGTTGCATAAATATGCACTAGCCAACTAGATGGCGTTGTTTTGATCATTGCATTACGTTTAAGTCTTGGTTATGGGCAAAGTAAGCAGTGGTTGGTAAGTCGTAAATAGGTATAATGCCTTTAACTTTATACTAACCACCATTTTTGCACTTCACTATCATTTGAAATCGATACTATAATACTCTCGAGTTTCTTAGCGAGGCTGCGTTGTGTTGACACACGTAAATTACACGGCCACTGAATTAAAACATGAAACAACATTTTATTTTGAACACTTCTCTTAAATTTTCACATTTAAAATATTAAATACTGTTCAATTTACTTTTAAATTTAAAACTGTTTTGCGGGTTCCCGCCGCCGCGTATGCTTGACATTTCGTACAAAACTATACTATACACCAAAGATTATAAAAGGTAGGTAATATACACCACAGACTACATATTATATACTACACCAAAGAGACTAACTTCACATTGACAATGACAATTGACATAGATGTTTTGATTTTGACATAGACATTCTGACATTTAGTTTGGGATGACGAATTGAAGATAAAAGAAAACCGTGAGGAACTAGATTAGAATATTTTAATAACCTCAAATTTTGTACATTGGCTACAATTTTGTCGAAGTAAATAAATTAATTGCGTAAAATAAAGAATCTATTTTATCCTTAGAAAAATTCAATTCTATGTAGTACGTCGGTAAAGTGAGTGCGTGCGGAGAAACTGATGCAATCCCGGTATTTTTACTTGGAGGTGGAAGTGGACCTGTAAGTAAATCATTTCATAATTTTGGTGTTGCAAACGTATTCCGGCTAACTTACTTTCTGTAAGTATGATACTACGAAGCCCCAGAGTCGACTTAGATACCTTTACAAGTTTGTGCTGTAGTTTCTTCGAACAACTAAGTCCTCAGGAGCGCACAAGTAGTAATGTGTACGTAAATGTCGGTTTATTGAATATAGGCCGACTGCCGGTTCACTAGCAGTTCATATAAATTGAACATAATTATTGAACCTTAAGTTAATTTTCTTTGCCTAGTTTCCCATTCAAGTTTTCACTGCATCTGATACTGTTCATTGTGGGTTCAGATTCTATAGTACATAATACAACAGGTTAATTATTGAAATATATCATATTATTTTGAAATTAGATTTATTTATTTTTGTACAGAGGTACTGCTTATTTCGTAGTGAAATATTTTCTAGTAGAACTAGAACTGGAGAATCATTAAAAAAATCAATAAAAATCATTAAAAAAAAAATTCATTTTTAACAAATTTTTGTCATAGCCAATTAGATAAAGATATTAAAATTTATTTATTCTGTTGATTCAGTTGTAACAACGCCATAAGCTATCGAGTGAGCTGTAGTTAACTGCGGGTGCGGGGGTTAGACGTTGCAGAGCTTCCAAGAGGTATGTGGAGTAGTGAGCGTAGGTGTATGTGCGTGCACAGGGCGGCGTTGGCGGTGCGTGGCGCGGTGTCGGCTGGGGCGAGGGCGCTGTTCGGCGAGTGCGGAGCGCCGCACGTGGACGTGCTGCGGGCGGGCGGCGGCCGCGCGTTGCTGCGCGTGTGCGCCTCGAGCATTCGCCGGCTGCGCGCCGTGCTCGCGCTCGCGCCGACGCCGATACGTGTGCTGGCTCAAGCTCCCTCGTTGCAGGCGCTCCTCTAGTTTATTTAATTAGGTCTGCATCATCATTTGTGGAATTCATTATTGGAAATTCACAAACTAAGTAACATCAGCTTTGCAAAGAGCAGAAGAAGAGCTTTTCCTAGAAAATCTCCATTAGATAATGATTCATTTAAATTGTATTACCTCTGTATGGTAATTTGCATTACCAAGCATTGGTAATTTGGTAAGCTTAAATCAAGTTACAATTACAGTATTCAAAGTAATGTATAAATAAATAGCCATAATAAATAGTTGTCCTTCAACGCTACTGTTGAAGGACGCTAGTGATTGATAGTGTGAATATTACATTGCAGAGTGTGGTGTAGTGCTGTGTGGGTGAGATGTCGGTGCAGGAATGGCGAAGCGGGCCGGGCGGCAAGGATGTGGTGGTAGTGGCGGCGAGTGAGCGGCTGCAGCAGGCCAGCGCCGTGCGGCTGCCGGAGCCCGCACCGGCGCCAGGCCTCGTGCTTCCCGACGGGACCATCAATTGGGGCTGCCCGTGTCTCGGCGGCATGGCCACCGGCCCCTGTGGCCCGCAGTTCCGCGACGCTTTCTCCTGCTTTCACTACAGGTACCGCAACTGCTTCTATAACTTAATTATTTGTTAGTATGTTTGTAATTAAATTGCTGAATACAACTCTTTAGATGCCTCACGAGGGAACAGACAGACAGGGACAGAAGACGTAGCCTACCTGCCACCTGACATTCAAATAAACATCAAATGATTTATTTGAATAGGGTCCTCCAGAAGGTTATAAATTTTGCTTTCTTTTACTTTCAGTGAAGCGGATCCAAAGGGTAGCGATTGCTACGAGAAGTTCAGCGTGATGCAGGACTGCATGTCGCAGTTCCCCGAGCTGTACGGCAAGGACGACGACGACGACGAGCTGTCCGCCGCGCTCGACTCCGCCGCGCAGAGCGGCGACGCGCACAGCGCCGCACAGGCCGCCGCACAGGCCGCCGCGCAGGCCGCCGCACAGGCCGCCGCACAGGCCGCCGCACAGGCCGCCACGCCTGGTGACAACCAGGGCCCCAGTGAGCAGCATTAGACAGCCATTAGACACATTAACGCCCAATGATAACAAGTTCAGAATGTATGTGTGTATGATATAAAGGAATTAAACCTCAGACGTCACCATTCTGCACCTTACGTTTTGGCCATACATTTTGAATTTGTTATCCTTCGAAGTTAATGCGTACAGGCTTTTTATTTGTGAACCTTGTATAAAAGCGATCAGCCTGACCGCTACCTACTGGCTAACTATAACAAAACGTTAATCAGGTTTTATTGTTTACCTAAAGCAAAATCATTAATTAATTAATATTTTCAATGTTGTATAAAAATAATGTTTAATTACGAAGGATCCTGACCATTGGAAAGTTACCTATCAATTGTAATGACGTTCGCTCTCTTGAGACGAATTCTTGATGTATCTTTTATTGAAAATGTGAGTTTCTTTTGAAGATGTTACGTGCCGTGGCCTGGATCTAGGTCGATGCTATCGCTAGAATTACATGTGTATTAGTTATAGTTATATAAGTTCTGTGGTATTGAGTTAGTTTAGTGTATTCTTTAATTAAATGATTATTTGATGTTAAACTTGTGTTCACTCATTGACTATTCTTTATTAATATTTATTTACTCATTGCAAATGCCAACTTAACATTTCCTTTAAAAAAAAGAGTTTTGAAAAGTAAGCTCAAG